>VXBR01009970.1:0-186272 GCA_013400215.1 Cisticola juncidis | reverse complement strand
CGGCACGGGCCTCACAGCCCGGCACGGCCCTGCTCGGTCCGGCACGGGCCTCACAGCCCGGCACGGCCCTGCTCGGTCCGGCACGGGCCTCACAGACCGGCACGGCCCTGCTCGGTTCGGCACGGGCCTCACAGCCCGGCACGGCCCTGCTCGGTCCGGCACGGGCCTCACAGCCCGGCACGGCCCTGCTCGGTCCGGAACGGGCCTCACAGCTCGGCACGGCCCTGCTCGGTCCGGAACGGGCCTCACAGTCCGGCACGGCCCTGCTCGGTCCGGCATGGGCCTCACAGTCCGGCACGGGCCCGCACGGTGCGACACGGGCCCTCACTGTCCGGCACGGCCCTGCTCGGTCCGGCACGGGCCTCACAGTCCGGCACGGGCCCGCACGGTGCGACACGGGCCCTCACAGTCCGGCACGGGTTCACACGGTCCGGTCCGGCCCTCACGGTTCGGCCTCCGGGGCCGCTGCTCTGGAACGCCGCGCTCCATGGCAGCGCCGCCGCACTCCAGCACTGCCGGGAAGCAGGGAGCGCGGCCGGTGGGCTCCGGTAATCAGCGGAGCCCTCGTACCACCGTCCTCACAAGTGTCCTGAGAAACGTGTTCCTTGTCCCAAAACACTTGTAGCGTGGGTAGTGAGCACAGAAGCTCAGGTCCTCAGAGGGAATCAAGTATCAGCTCCCGTTAAACCTCAAAGGTAGTTAGACCAACTTGTGATACTCCTGAGGACTTGAAATGGTCTTCAAAGAGCCACTAGGACTCGTCTCCGAGGGCAGTATGACCTAATCTGAACCAGAGAAAAGGGCAGACAGTGTAACACACAGTGGCTTAAAATTAAAATGCACTTCAGGGTCTTTGTGATGGTTCTTGAGCTTTCTGCTAATGATGTGAATCTACCCACACTGCCTTCGCAGAAACCGATTTGTCCTAATAGAGAAAAATGTTCTACTTATCCGTAAAACTTTTTATTTTTTTCAGGTGAGGTTGAATGGAAGTTTTGGAAGTCCAGTAGATGACAGAAAGCTCTTTTGCTCTTAGCTTGGAAGAGCATTGCAGAATGTAAATCTTTGAACTGCACAAAGCCTTTTCCATCAGAAGAAAATTCACAGCAGTTGGGCCTGAGTGAATGTACACATGTTTCTGAGTTTGTGCAGAACTTACATGAATTTGGGAAAAATCATTACTTAAAGTGGAGACCTAAGGAGAGCTGCAATATGTTTCATCAGTATATTTGATGAAAAATCAATCTGTCCTTATCTACAGGTGGCCTACTAAATTTTTTTTTCTTTTCAAATCATGAGCCATTGATGATCTGGGCCTGACAGTTTTGGGTTGATTGGAAGAAAAGGCGTTTTCTTCTCTATCATTTTTTCGGGTTTTTTTTTTTTTTTTTTTTTTTTTACACTGAGCTCAAAAAGTACACAATTTGTACAGCCCTAGTACTATTTAATCTGTAAAAACTTTGGGAAGGCTGAGCTTATGGAGCTTTTCATTTCGTATCCCAAGCCAAACAGAAAATCCCATCACTGCCCATTCCTTCTCCTTCAACATCNCGCGTAAGTTCATCACTCACAATCAAAGAAAGAAAAAAAAAAAAAAAAAAAAAAAAAAAAAAAAGCCCAGGAGAAAAGTGATACTGTGATTTTAGGAGGTGGCCGTGTGCCGGGGAGGAGCGAGGGGCGCTGCGGCAGCCCCAGTCTCTGGCGCTGGGCGCGGGCATCCGTGGTGCTGAAAGGCAGCGGGGCGGGCGCCGTCGGGGAGCGCTGCCGCAGCCTGACACCGCGGCGGGGCTGATGGACAGCGATCGTTTGCTTCTGATTGAAGCTGATAGAAGTCTCCTGAAGGGTTCCTAAGTGTTTTAAAGAAAATAACCTGTGATTGTGGTTTTACTAAATTTTTTTTTCTTGTAGGTTTTGATGCATTAATAGTGCAGATTTTTCCAGGGCGACAGGTGTCATGCACTCTGATGTCTTGTACATGGATATTACTCACTATGCAATGAATTTTGAAAGGGTCACCATGCTGAGTACTGTTTAGAGAGTAGAAAGAAATAGTCATGTCCTAATAATGATTGAACTTGGGGTAATAAAGCCTAACCTGAATGAGAAGGAGGCATGAGAAACACACAGAAGGAATAGCAGATGAGCATCCTATGGCCTGCCAGGAAAGGAAGCTGGTTTTACTTGCAGATTAATCCAGGATCATTGTAGTGGTAGCCAAGTTTCATACTACGTTGTGTAGCAGGCTTAAACTTTAAACATGGCCACTTTTTACAATTATCCTCCTATCTTTTCTCCCAGGAAAAGAAACCTTCTACTCAAAGATTGTGAACAGGAAGGGCTGTGATGGGCAGGCAACTTCGTTTGTGTTGCTCTAGGAGTTGCAGTGAGTGATAAGAATGCAGAAAATAGGTTTTGGTTTGGTCAAGCTGTTATTCAGGGTCTGTGGTATGAGTCTCAGCACCAGGTGGGCACTTGAACTTCAGAGCTATCATGAAAAGGAGGTAACCACGGACCTTGTTATTGCTGCTCCAGGAGAATAGGAAAGAAACCAAGATATTGAAAGAGGCTACTCAAGTCACATATTCCTCTGCTCCACAACCTGGGAGTTGGTGATAAACATTTGTTTTATATCTGAATCACAATCATGATACCTGTAAGACTTCTTGACCCTCTAGTCTTTTCCCTCTGCAAGGACAGGGGTTCTTGAAGTAGGGCATTACTGAAGTAATCATGTTCATCAGTAACATTTGCTTAGGGACCAGGTGGTGACAAACTATTGCCTCGTACCTTGTCTAGAGTCTTCTACCTTAATGCTTTGCTGTGCCTTTGTTCAGCCAGAGGCAAATATTGTCCAAATAACTGGACAACTTGTTCCCATACCACAGTACATTCTTGTACAAGGTTGGTGCTTGTAGGGTGAACTTGCTTCCACTGCCAGAGTGTGCTGTAGCTTGTGGGGTATAAATGTGTGATGTAAACATCATTCTCTTATAGTGCACGTGCATTCTTATGAAAATTCCAACAAGTTATGTACCTGTGATTGCGTTTTGAAGAGAACATTGTCATGACTTAGTAACAGTCATGTCAGTAGCTTTTTAGTAAATTTATTTTCTTGTATGAAAATAAAATTCCTAAATTAGAAAATTCATGTCTTAGAAAATTCACATTTATTAGCTTTAGAGTCATCTCTGAAAGAGCAGAGGAAGAGAAAAAACATATGTTATCTGGCAAATGATAGAGACCTATATGCATTTCAGTGTTATGACAACTTGCACTTTTCTGGTCCATTAAGGAGGCTGTTTCAACTTACTGGGTAGAGCTTCTCTGTTCCTTTTACTTAAAAATAACAGACTTTCTGATGCTGACATTGTGGGAGGTTTGTATATGCAATGACAGCAAAGAAAGATTTTGTTTAAAGGCCTTAAAGCTAATCTAGGAATTATGGAATAATAAATCTGTGAGAATTTAGAAAATACTCTTTGAAGGTATAATATATGTTAGAAGCATGTATGCGCTTTGAGGATTTTCTAAGTGCATAATATATTTGAGAGCTATTTGTACTTTCTTGAAATACATATTTGCAAGAGCTACTTGAAGAGAGAATTCTAAAAAAGACATTATAACATGCATCTTCTCTAATTTTTCTCTGCTTTCTGCAAAATTAAAAAAAAACCTAAGAGGACAAAAATCTCTGCTTTGAGGGATGGAGACTTAGAGACTGTAATCTGTCATTGAGACGCTAAGCAGGTAGCACCAGCATTGGCTGCAGACCACATTTTTCTTCTTTTCTTTCCCTGAATGTTGAAACAAAGAGCTGAAAGGACAGTACTTTCCCTCATGCTTTTGGTTCTGGATCATTTAAGCCACACTGCAATTACCAAAAGCAGAAATGTAGCCAGCAAAGAAGGTTCATGTAAATTCTAAAGAGTTATGAAATCCAGCTCATCCCTGTTAGAGGTAAACGAGAAAGAAGCTAAAGACATCCCGCCATGCTTCTGCTTGCTTCTTGAGCTTTCCAGGTCTTATTTTCACTGTGTTCAATTTAAAGTCAGCTGCAGAAAAGTCAGATTTTGTTTGTTGACTTGAAATGATACTGTATTTTAAAACTAATGCAGTTGACAACAGAGAGACCAAACCCCAGACTAAACTACAGTAACAGCAAAGGAATTTTTCATCTAATCTGTAACTATAAGGCAAAAGTATTTATTCATCCAATTTCTATTTTTATACTGAGTCTGAAAGCAGTTAACATGTCATCATCTATCTGTTAGATATGTAATTTTGTAGCAATTATTTCTTTCTAAATTCACAGCAAGTATCGCTTTGCACTCCAGAAGCTGTTCGGTAGATTCTCAGTATATTATCATAGCTTTGTGGGTATAAAACCGGTTTTCCTGGCTATGTACAACTTTTAGTGATCTATTAATATGTGGCTTTAGGAACTGTGGGTGGTCTGGGCTCAGAGATAAATAGATGTTTCTTTGAATCTGTGCAGGAGTCATAGATGGCCATCCTGAGCTAATTGCAGGAAGGAAGAAAAAAAAAAATCAACCCTCAAAATATATCATTTTAATTGTTAGGTAATTTCAGGTGAATGTGAACTCTCCAGATGCTTTTGCTTTAGAATTCTCTTCTGGTGGCCTTTTAGCATTTTAAGAATAGAAAAACTGTTCCATTTAATAATTAAAGTTTTTGTAAGAATGAGACTCTGTTCCTTGATGCAGTCATTTCAATCCAGCAGTTTCCAAATGGGTGCTTTGGAGATATAAGAAGCTCTGATCCTTGGAAATGGGAATTCTTTCACTTTTGCTTCTCTTAGTTTGTGGTTGCTCTTAAATGTGGCAAGTGTTAAATTTTAAGTGTCCAACTTTAAGCTAACCTGCAAAAAGAACCAGATCTCCAATGGTAGTTGCCCCCCATATGTGTAATAAATCTTGTAGCTGTTTGCTGCCTTAATCCATGATTTAGAGAACATATGAAATACTGAAACATCAAAACCACATTGACATGGAAACATCTGGCTTTTATTTGAGAATTAAAAATTATATTAAAGTTCAAGAACAAAAACTTCTTAAAAATTAATGCAGTAAATTACCTTTTTTTCCCAGTTATCAGGAAAATCTTATAATTGATGTCAGCCAGATGGGTCTGGAAAGAGAGAAGTTTTGAAAGCTTATATGTGGCTAAGTCCAAAATTTTCTGCATACTTCAGTCTATAGTTGTGATAGGAAGAGAAGCATATGTGATAAAAATATTCTTGTTGGAGAAATTAGATGTGTCCCTAACTATGAAAGAAGAGTAATGATATTTAAAAGTCTTAATCATACACTTTATATTGCAGAGATCTATGTATCAAAATACTAACTTGTAGTCTACTCAGAGCAGCAGTGGCAAAGACAGAGTCCTTGAATACCTTTGGGTGCTAAATTTTTAGATTTTTATGCAGCATGATAAATAATGTTTCATTTAAGTGTCCAGCAAGAGTTCATTCATAGCCACTGACCTTCTGGAGTAATGGTAATGAAGTACCTTTTTAGATGGAAGTCATTTCAATTCAGAAACGCATGCGTTTTGCTGGTGTTCACTTTTATACAATGAGTTGGCATCAGCCGTTGTCTTACGGTACACTAGAGCAAATTATTAATCAGCTGTTAATGGATGGGTATGGTTGGGTCTGGCCATTTATCAAATATTAATGGCATTTTATCATCCTTATGGATTTTCATGAATTGCTGGGTCAGCAGAAAGTTTAGTCCTTCCTGGAAGGCTTTAAAGCATTGGGAAACAGATGAGTTACGAATTCCTTAGATTCCATCTTATTATGCAAGCAGATTGACACACGGCAGAATGAGCCTTTTTATTTTACTTCACAGCTCAGTTCATTCCTGAAAACAAACTTCTAGTTGCATGCTGAAACAAAAAATCAGTGATTTCCAGAGTCCTCATTTTTCTTCTAAAGTACGTAAGTTTGATTTAGAATCTTGTGAGCTTCAGTGTCCATGTAGATAGCTTGGAGAAACTTGCTTTGCAGTGTTTCAATAATAAGAATTTGTCTGAGCAATTGGTGCTCCACATTGAGTGTCAAACTGTTGTGAACACTTTTAAAGTGAGGAGTGTGGTTCTCTGTCCAACTGATTTTTCAAATCCTGCTGCAGGTATAAACAACATGGAAGCAGAGATATCAGCTAACAAAATTTTTTCCTTGGGGGAAAAATATCACACAACTCATTTGGGACAGGTGTTACATGCAAGAGTCAGTGTATGTATTGTATCAGATCAATATCCCATCTAGCTCCATATCCTTCTTATAGAAGCTAAAAGCATACACCCTGGATGTATGCAGGGCAAACATCAAATTTTCCCTCATGGATACATGGTATTTGACCATTTTCAGCTTGAGGACATCCCAGGCAAGGTAGTTTCTGCACATTTGTAACCCTGAATGGATTCTTTTTTCTGTGAAAATTATCTAGCCCTCACCTCAGCTTTTCAAGTATCATTGGCCTTAATATGCTGTGGTAGTGGGTGCATCAATCACCTGCCTATTCCAAGAGAAAGCACCTTTGGTCTTAACCTAGAGACAAAGAGAATGGTTGGTCCCAGCTTATGATTTCACACATCTGCCATATCAGCTCTCCATTCATTTCCAGTACTCATTCTTGTAGCTGAAAAAAAAAAAAAAAAGGCATTTTGCCAGCAGTTGCTCTTTAACACCAAATGCTGAAATGTGCCACTGCTGAAAATATAAAATTAAGCCTTGTTTACAAAGAAAATGTAGCAGAAGAAAGTTCACATTTTATAGAATTGATAGAAGATAGTGCCCTTGCTCTCTGTCTATGAGAAAAGCATACTAATCTCTGTAAAAAGGCACTTCTTTCAGGAGGAGTAATGGACTTTTAAAATGATGCTCATAAATCACAGTTCATTCAATCAGTTCTAAGCTTTTTGAGACAACTATATAAGAAGCTGTACAAAATCATTAATTTCATTGGCACTTAGGTGAAATAATTCTTCTCAGGAAATTGAATTGCAAGGGATTTCTGTCATGCCTGGAGAGCAATGGTGTATTTAGCATTGCAACAGAAGATGTGCAGATATTTCTCACCTCTTTGTACTGAACTACTATCGTTTATAAAATTGCGTATGTAATTTTATATTATATATAAATAATTGGGCAACTGACTAAATAGCTGTATCCTAACACATACATGTAGTAACACAAATGTAGTAACTGAAAGCATTTACAGGAACTACTAGTGCACTATAATGCAGAAGGGATGTTTGTAAGGACCTGTGTGCTGGCTGGCTATGCTTGGATACAAAGCATATCTGACTCTACTGACTCCTCTGAAAAAGTACTTGTCAAGAGTTTTTAAGGTAGAGGCAGGAAATATGTACCAAAGTAGGTGGATTACTGATTAGTTGTGTTGTGTATGGAATCAATTCATATTCTTCTGTCAGTCCCATTTAAATGAAATAAGGTAAAAAAATTTAACTGGGCTTTCTTTATGTAAGTGAACTTGACAGTACAACCCAAGCTTCATTGTTGCATCTGACAGGAAGAGTTAGCAGAAGATGTTTTAAGGGACAGTGCTTATGTTGCAATCATTTGTGCCTGTTTCCTCACTTCCACAAGCTTCCCATGGATAACTTGGATTACACTAGATAGGTCAAATCTATGGACTCTGAAATGCTTTGAAGTGCTTTGTTTAGAAGTAGGTTTTCATTCTTTAACTGAAAGTACATTAGAGATGCAGCTCTAGGTTCTCTCTCTTCCCATTCTCTGTACTAAGTGGAAATAAGCCAGACTTTACTAGTTCCGTTTCCTGTGGGGTATGTCTTAAAATAAAAATCAGGATAGTCATGCCTATTTAGTTGTGCTCCCAGGCTGCACTGCTTTAAGCATAAACTGTTAACAGTACCAACATTATTTGCTGTAATAAAAGCAAACGTACTAACTTTCAGCCCTGACAGATGTCTCAATCTCCTGCACTGATCTTGTGTAAGGTGTTTACGTCGCCCCTTCCCCCTCCTTGTCCCCAGCTACTTCCTTCGTGCAGGGAATTAGGTTGTCATGCCTATGTCTGCTCCACTTCCACTGACTTGTGCCTACATCTGGTACTGGGAAAGGGGCAACAGGAAGGGCAGTTTTTAGCTAATGTCTGGCTAAACATATGTGAGACAAACAACTTGTGTATGCTCTTTTTCTAACAGTTATAAACAAACACATATGGTTTAATGCAGTGGCCAAGGAAATGGATCTTACCAATCAAAGAAACTGCTGGACATGATTGCACTCTGCTTCTGCTGCATTACCTTCTACATGACCTTTTGTTTCTAGTTGAATAAAACCCTAATAAATAGAATTTTATTCTATGCATTCAGTTTTTCCTGCTTTGAAATTTGAGCTCATGTCCAGAGTAATGATTTACCAAAGCCTTTTCTTCCATGTGTTCTTCTGTGTTATGACATTAATATTAGACCTATCATTTGTATGAAACTGTTTTCTTGTAGGCTGTTATCAGTCACAGATATATCAGTATCTTTATCTTTGCTTCTTTACCAGTAAGGTCACATATTAAACACTACGCATAGACAATTATTTTTACTTAAGGTTATTTCATTAATCATTGGATAGGCTATTGCATTTTTATTAATAAGGTAATTTTATGGATACATTTCAGTTTGGTACTTTGATCACTATGATGCTTAATTGACATTTCTGTAGCATCAGTGTATGTTTACATGGACATGGACTCAATAAAGCATGTCTGTTATTCTCTTCAGGAAAGATTGTCTTAAGATGCTCCCAAAGGGAGGAGAATAATCTCTTGGAGAGAAGGATTATCCCTCTGTTAATACTTAAACCATACATGGGACTGTAAATTCATGTTATATAGGTAGGGGCTTTGGTATACTACTAGAAAATACATTCATCTCAAGAATGTATTAACTCCAACTTTAAACTTTAGAATTTGCAGTTACATTCAGGGGAAGGGAAGCAGTAACCTTAAAGCACCAACTCAGCACTTGCTCAGTACAGTATACAAAACACTCAAAACCTGTTTTGAGTGTTTTGTGTACTGTACTGCTATTGCTGCTCATGGAGACGTCCAACAGAACGTGATTTGCAGCATTTTGAAAAATAAATTACTGAAAGCCCTTCAGATGTTTTGGAGTATGCTGTGCTTACACTTACTGTAGTGAGGCTTTGGGGTAGCTGTTCAGCACCAGTAGTACCAAGGTCCACTTGGTGTTTGGAGCCCCATAAGAATCTAGTCTCCAGCTCATGGTGCAAAAGTAGGATAGGGCAAAAATTGCAGAAATTGAACACTGTCTATTTAATCGGAGTACAGGATTTGGTAATAATGTGTTTTAAAATAGAGAAAACATGGTGTTTCCTGTCTCTGCCTCGTGCTTGTGTAGGTCTGTAGTAATCCTATACAATGTCACTCCAGTTGATGGCTGGACAAGTTGAGAGATAGTGGGGAGAACTGAGAGGGTCTTTTCAAAAACTTTTGTTGTTCAGACCTACAGAGAGCTCAGGAACACAAGCTGCAATGAAACCAGACACAGCTTGTTCTCGAGGGGGATTGTCAGGTTCTCAACATCCCAGCTAATTTAAGGTGTCTGTGGGTTCTGAGGGAAGGAGAGTCTGTGTGCATGACACTGTAGAAGAAAGGGGATGAAACAAACTAATACTAAACAAACTAATACTAAACAAACTAAATATGACAGCTTTCCCAGAGCATAGAACTCCTTAATGTATCAAATTTTAAACCAATGTGTGCTGCTGTCACTAATAATAGAATATTTGTTTTCCCCAAAAGTTTAATTTGAAATTGAAGTCACAAGTTAGAAAATTCTTTTTCTTCAGTTTTAGATTTCTATAACTTTTAAAGAATCTAAGAAAGAAGATTTCATTCTGAGTTTCAAAAGAAAGAAGAATGGCCACCTCCCGTGCATATGGCCCTTTTTTGTTTGTTTGCTCCCTATTGTTACTATGAAAGTAAAATTCCATATCCTGGAATTTATTTCTTTGCTTTTTTTAGCTGTCTTTGAAGTTGGTGTCTTTAGCAATAATTTTGGCAGGGGTACAGTTTTATAATGATTTTGCTATGATACCAGGCTGCTTTTGTGTTCTCTTTCCATTGATAAAAAACAAGCCTGAAGTCTCTTAGGTTTGTAATATTCAACTAAAGAAGTAATGTTTACATTTTCTCAAAACAAATAATTTTTTTAAAAATTTTGTTTTAATACCTACTTGTGCCTCTATCTGAGGATGGGGGAAAGACCTGAAAGCTGAAACAGCCTTTTTGAACGGCTGACTGCTTTTAATTTTGAGAAAAGTTTGTCTGAAGGGAGGATCCTAGCCAATATTTGGGAGTTAGACTAGACCATGTGTTACATTTCCAGAACCCTGTGGCTGTGGGACACAAGTTATCCCTCAGTTTCTAAAACTTCTTTGTTGAAATGCTATGTTCAGAAATCACCAGGAAACACAAATGTTTTCCATGTCTATTACATCCTATTGGAGGCCATTTACAGTTTACCTTTTGAGAATTTGATTTTATGCTATGCCATCATTCTTGCTAATTGCTTCTAGAGGAAATGATGTTTTAGGCCTATGAGCATGCACTAATCATGGTAATTTCTCCAAGAAAGTGTGGCTGAAAGTTAGAAACATTGGTAGGGATTATCAGGTGCAAATCTCAGTAGCCACCATCCCACAAAGCTCCCATTGTCTACACCTCCCCTTGCCAACCCCACGTTTCTGGGAAACAGAACTGCTGTGCTATCTGAAACACATGGTCAGGCAGGTGTTTTCATGCAGTCTCTGGCTCTGGCCAGACCACTGACATCTCTGCTCCATCCTCTATATTCACTGTTTTCCAAGAGGACAAGTTATTTGCAGAGGAATGTTAGTATTTAACTGGTAGCATCTCACTTAAATCAGTTTGCATTTATCCTTCTTTTAGGCTGGATCACTTTGACTTAGGATCATCCATGTTTGGGTTTTTTTTCTTCTCCTCAGTTCCCAATGAATAAATTCCCAGCTCCCAGCAAAAATATTATTTTCTTGGTACATAATAGCGCATTTTGTCATTCTAGATTTGTTACTTCAGTCTTCTGGTTCTTCTCTATAAAGATCCTCTTGATCTCCCACAGTGATAGTGCTTTCTAGATTCAAGAATTAGTGAATGTTATTGAACTGCTTATGTTCTGGTTTGTTTTTTTCAGGTTAATTAATAGATTTAACAAGCTGGTTATCAATACAACCAACATATTCATTTATTTCCTTTTTTGAGACAACTTGCTTTGATTCCTTCTTTACCTGTTTTTCTGTACTATGATTCTTTGACTAAAAACTGTGCTGTCTGTACTATGTTAAGAAAAGTGATCTCTGTTGGTTGCTTTATTAAATACAGATCATCTTTCTTCTGTGCCTAGAAAAAAATCTGTTATTGGAAGGATACTGGAGTACTTGGCAAATGTTTTATCTTCTTTTCTGTCGTTATTCTTAGGAAATTGTTCTAATAGTCTATTTGAGTCAGGATGATAGGATTGGAGTTGCCACATTAGTATTTCTCCTTTTCAGCAGTCCCTTCATTTGATATTTTAAAGAGTGATTGTTTTGTTAAGATCTAGAATGGTTGCGGCTGCAAGCTTGCAGTTTGATTGGTCAGTTTTATAATAATTCTATATTGGGTCCCCCCACTTTGAATGCTGTTTGAATTTTACCTGTAAGTACCAGTTGTGTCCTCAGTGTAGTTACGTTGGCCACAGTCACTGCTGATAGCAGAAGTGGGGAAGGTACTCCTTCAGTTCTAGCACAGTGGCCTATTTTATCAGCATGCTCTCATTTCATCTTAGTACACACTTCTATTTTCTTCTGTCCAGGAATACCTATATTTTTTAAATGTGATAAACTGAAGTCCTAGACTTTTCTCATATTCAGGCCTCCATTTTTTTTTTGGTTGATGTTAACTGCTCATTTGATTATTACGTATTTATCACATAAACTTTGAGATACAGGCTAACTGTTGTTCATTCCTTCATTTAATTTAAACTTAAGTGATAATTCCATGGTCTGAAACACTCAAGTCCAATGGCTTTCCTATTTTCATTGGTTTATGAGTCTCTGAGAACTCAAAGCTTCTTATAAAGAAATGATTCCTGGTGATACTCTGTCTCCAAGAATATGGTAATTCTCTCTGTGTATTTTTAAGTCTAGCGCTGGGGCCAAGGAGACGTAGAGCAGATACTCAACTTTATTCCATGTGATGCTGAGGGAAAGAATCCACCAAACTGCAGAATATCCTCTGAGCATTAGCTCAACACTTTGCAGCTGTTAAAATCTCATCATCTTGCTCTGAGGACTAACCATCTATATTTCTCTTGGCTCATAGACTTGCACATGAATTCATTCTGTTTTCGGCTTTTTTTTTTTAAATAACATACAGGTTAACTGGGGTTGCCGGTAGAGTTCCTCCTCTGGTGGGACATTTCACTGGCTTATATGTTAGGGATTTATTTCATTAGGCCAGTCATTCTTTAAGCCCCTGGAATCTGAACCTCTGTGGGGTCTCTAAGCACCTTCTGGAGACACCATAAATTTTTCAAGTGACTGTTGGGATTCAGCCCAGCTCTCTTGGCTTCTGCACCTTCCAGCTTTTTTTCATAACAAAGCTTTTCTGACATTTTGTTCTCACATGAACTTATGTGTCTCCAACTAAATAAGACCTCCTTCTTGCTCCTCTCTGAAAATTTCTGAGATTGCGCCCAATGTGGGCTTTTCTTTCAAAGCTTTTTAAGCTTATGTTTTGTCTGCACTGTGAATCTTTTTTTGCTTGGGTGTTCTGTGCTCTCTCCACTTCCTCCTTGTGGAGAAAACTCTTTACTGACTTTAAATCAACCTCACTCAGTGAAGCAATTGTTGTTCTTAATGGCCAGTCATTCTGTCTGATTGGAGCGGTATGGTTGGAAATAGTGTGCATGAGTTAGTCAGCTAAAACCCCCAATATTTATAAAACAATTTCCAAATGTCAGACAAAGATCATGAGTTGTTTACAGGGAGGATTCCTGGACTGTCACAGTAAGTGTGGATATTCTCATCATGCAAGACTAAAACTGTATTTCTTGAGTTGAACTGTTAATGAAGCCTTCACAGAACCTCAAGAGGCAGACAGTAATCTGTCATATTCCTCACCCTGCTTTTAAAAATCCTCTAGAAATGTCAGGACCTCTGAATATTTAGAATATCTGTAATCTCTCTTAGCATTATTATTCACTGAATATTAAATAAGATACATCACTAAAAGCAAGAGCTAGGATCTCTGACTTAGAAGAGTAAACATCTCAGTTGTATTCCTCTTGATTCTGTGAAGTTCTTAAGCATTAAGGTAGTTGTGGTTATAATACAGCCTATTTTTGTTTATAATTTTGTTGTTGCATGTATGAAATGGGATAAAATATTACACAGGTAATTAAAGTCCTGATGGAGGGTAGAAACAGTTTTAAAATAATAAGAAGGAGGCAGACTAGCAAATGCAGAGATGAGACTGGAATATTAAGCTGCCATCCATAGTGGCCAGGAAAAAAGAAGCATTGTGTCATTATCAAGGTGGATAGCACCCTTCAATACCATATAAATCTAGAATAATTTTTTCTCTTTAGAGATCTGAATGCTGTTTACCAAGTATACAGTACTAACACTCTTCAATATTCTTGCCTTAGTCTTTTGCAGCAACGAAGTGGTAGTATTATTTCTTATCCTTTAAAATATAATAAAAAATGGGATTCAATATAATAAAGAACCAGAAGTTGAGTTCTAGTTATTTGGCTACTTTTGTTTAAAATGTGAACATGAGAACACTTCTTTTGCATAGAACTCCTCTAGAATCATTCATGCCACTGGATTAGTTCACATTTTCTTCCTATGTACAGTCATTGCATGCCCTGGAAACCATAATGTAGCACACAGATTTAGATGCTGGGAATGTGTGTATTTGTGACAATTGCAGGGGGATTTTATATCTTCAGAGAGTTTTTAAGCTGTAAGTACATGGATCACATCTAACTGCAGCTAGATCATTGTTAGGGATGATCTTTATGTGATTTACTATTCAAAACCTTAAAATACTAGCATTGTTTTGGTAGAGCCATCTTTATTTTGTTCTTACAATCTGTGTGTTTTGGAGTAATTTATCCATTTTCAGTAACTCAAATACCATCAGTCAGAAGTTCTTTTAGGTGGATTTTTTTGATTGGCAATATGGTTTTGACATTTAGACCAGCGGCACAAAATAAATAGTAGTAAGATTAGGCTGTTGTTATCTTCTCTGGTTCAAATCCCCAGAGATGTGTTCAAATCCATGGTGATGTGACTTCTATTAGTTCTTTTATCACACTTATCCTGGTTCAGTGCTTTAGATCTTACCCTGCCTTTTCTGAGCTGAAAAAATGATACAGGCTTTCACTTAGAATGAACTGAAACTAGTTTCCCTGCTTTTTTTTCTATTTCCTACTAAGTATGGAGTTAACAAGGTAGTGCAAGATGAATAAAACATTGACATCCTTTGAAAATATAGCACATTTTTTGATCTTTAAGGAAAGCAAAGAAGTTAATAAAGTAAATGTTCCTTTTCCCCCCTTTTTTTCTGTGATCGCTCAGTTGTTAATTCACTTATAAAGGGACTGAGGCAGAAATCAAGCTCCCATTTTCCTTTTCTGAAAAGGGGTGTGCGATATGTGTAGGTGAAGGCTTTTCTTGTACATTAAACCCACACACAATTCCATGTATGTTTTCCACAAGCTATTCACCTGTGCTTGGAAAACATTTCTAGTCTTGAAGGTGTTCTTAATCATTGTGATATTAATCTGGTGAGATGCTGTAGCATGCTAGGATGTTTCCCAGGAAACTGATTTTAATAAATCCAGGACATGAAAGTCATCTTGTGAAAATAAGACTTAAGAGAGGAAGGCTGAAAGAGAAGTCCTGGACAGTAAAGCAAGTTTCTCTCTCATAAATGAAAGTGTACTGTGAAATTTCAGTTCTCTTTGTGTTCCCACCCTCTCATTGCTCTTGCTTTATTTCCCCCAGAGGCCTTTTTAATATTGAAAGCCTGACTTAATTATCTTGAATTAATTAGTTGAATGTAAAGTGGAGAACACTGAATATCAGTGATTGACTTGTGAGGGACCTGCAGGGAAGTTGTAGAAATGCATATAAAAACGTGAAAGTCTTCAGGAATGCTTCTGTAGGATCAGCTGCAGGGAAAGGCAGTGGTTTACTTGCAAGCCTAATGGCTTTTTCCAGGTGTTAACAATCTGAAGGGGGACAGTTTCAGCTGTGATCCCTGTAGTGGGATATAACACTTCAGGCAGTTAACTGCTTAAGAGATTTAATTTCTGCAGGAGAGATAACTCATGCAGTCATTCCCATTCCCTAAAAATTTCACTTGTTCAGTATTTAACGTGACCCTGGCCTTCACTTGCCACTTAGTGGACTATTCTATTACTGATCTGTTTGCTGTGTGTTAGTCTGTCCCTTGTTATCTGTTGTGAACAGGAAAAATAGATTAGGGGAAACTTAAACGTGTGTGTTCCAGTAAAACCTGTGTAACTATAGACAGCATCCTGGATGTTCACTGATCACAAAGTTTTCCTTTTTTGTAGTTTTATGTAGGGAAAACTTTTTATTAATATCAGGTGTTTGAAATTCTCACAGACTGTTTTCCTTTGACAAATACAACATTTTTGTGAACTCTCCTTAACCAGATTTTATGCTGTTGTTCCCTGAAATTAGAAATTGATGGATTTAAAAAGTTAACAGTAGATGTCTTTGTTATTTTATAGTCTTTATTAATTTTACTAGTATCTGAAAGGTATTGTTAAGATATTGAGATGTGGTAATTTAAAATTCCCTGGCTGAAGATCATTAGAACAATGTGTTACAGTTATCTGCTACCAGATGAAAGTAATCACTTATTCTGCCGCTGACAAGTTTTATTATTTGATTGGAAAGGCCTCTTTACATATAAATAACAGGTTGTGGTGAGCCTCCACAGCAAAGGTTAGGGTTTTTTTAGCATCTTAATGGAGGTAATATCTATATTGCTTTTTAGAAGTCCAGCAGGTGCTTTAAAAAGATCTTCAGAGAAATTTAGGTATCAGAATTTTCCACAGGAATTGTGCAAAATAGTGCACTGATTTTTCTTGGTGACACTTAACGTTTGTAGTGAGCTACCTTTCCCTCTATGGTCTACTTCTAGCCCATATTTAGCCTTACGTAAAACTTTTGTCCTCTAAAGTCTCAGGTTACTGAGGGTCTTCTGTAGTTATGCTTTCAGGTAAGGCATATTAATGAGTAGTTTGTGTGACAGTGGTTAAATCAGAATGGGAGGGTTCTTTTCTCTGAGTCCTCTGCTTAGATTACAGGATTTAAGTCTTGTGTATTTTTAATTCTTTATTGAAATGTCTAATATTTCTACCCTAGACCAGGTAACTAGTTTATTTTTGTTATTTGATTTGTAACTGAAGCTGTTTCAACTTCTTCTTACGTGTGTCTTGTACAGTCTGTCTGGACAGATACTTTCCTCCCAAATTACGTTGTACAAAACATATGAGTTTGCTGCATTGTGCTTTATCCTGTAAAACTCTTCATGTTTTGAGCTGTAGCATAGTAAACTGAGAGGTAACAAACTGAAGTGAAGACTGAATGTGATAGAAAAATGTTTCCAAGTATACAAAGAGACTATTTATTACATGGGGTTTCTAATTGCTGGTGTTAAACTTCTGTGTTAGAATATTCATCAGTGCTACAGAATATTAAAAATTTTCATAGCATGAACCAGGATAGTGACTTGTTCTGTGTGCTATTAAAAAACTTGCTTCTATAAAAAACAAGCATTTAATAATACAGCTGGCTTTTATGTTTATCAGTAGTATTTGCATTTCCATGTTTTAGCAGTCAGGAACACTTGAGTAACATCAATGTGACAAATGCAGAACACTTAGTCCTGTCATGATGGATTTTTTGTGTTAGGCAGGGTTTTTCTTTTTCCAATTAAGTCAACAAAATATGTAGTTTTGGTTTCTTTCTTGTCTTTCTGAGTTGTGGTTGTAAATCTTAAACAGCCCTTCCCAAGACAGTGGTCAATCTGTTTCGTTCCTGTGGCGAATTGCTGATATGCATTAGCAAATTTTTCCAAGCTTCAAAAATTATTCTATTAACTGTCCAGCTTCTCTGGTTATGTCAATATGTTTGATATTTTTTCTATCAAATTTTTCTTCTGTGTTTCTGGACATGACAAAAAAAAATCTATCTTTTAATCTATTCCTGTCTTAAGCCCTTGAACATGTCCAGTAGCTAGGACTTTACTGAGATATTTAAGTACCTGTAATTATGTGGTCACCTGGCTTGTAGATACAAAGAGGAACACAAGCTTTAATTTTATCACTGAGTTTTTTTCTGATGTTTTCTACATAATAGTTTTTTGTATTGTGAGTTTTTCTCGGTATTTCTGTAATACTGTGAAGATTATCATAACTTTGAACAAACTTTCTGATCCTCTGCAGACTGTCTTTAGATGCATCTATAAATGAAGAGCTGCTTGATTTCTCTGTCTGAGTCTAGAGATGGTTAAGATAAGAATCAAGGCTTGAATTTTTTGATAGCAGTGTATCAGCAAGAATTAAAAAACTTAGTGAGATTATTTAGTGGACAGTAATTGTCAAATGTTCAGGTGTCATTATTGCAGAAAAAATCCACCCCAGCTGTGCACATAGTCTATGTATCTTACAGATACAGTTCATCAACAACGGTCCTAAAACAAATTTAAAGCCATGCATTTTATACCTTCAGGGTGACTGTGGGCAGTATTTTATTACAGAATGAAACTTGCTTTCTTCCGGAGCGAGCAGCTGTAGTGTGTCCAAGTGCCTTCATCTGAGGAGCTGCAGAACCAACAGGTCAGGTCCCATTGTGAAAAAGAAACCAGCTGGCCACTTTGCTTTGTAAAACAGGATACTGACTCCTCACGGTGAAAGCAGGGCTCAAAGGAGAGTGAGGAAATTAACAGCTGCTTTTAATTTCTCTTGAGAAGGCTCACATGCCTCCATGAGACTTGTTCATTGTCTTTAGGCAGCAAGAATCCCGACTGCTTGAAAATTCTCTCATTCCTTCCACTTGCCTCGATATTATTCTCTGCACTGGGGTGATGACTGTTTATCTTCAGCTTTGATTGTAGATGAGTAGGTGTGATTAGACTTCTTGTTCTCACAAGTAACTGTTCTGACAGCTACATAACAAACACATGAAGAAAAGTCCACTGGTCAGAACTTGAAGTAAACAGTAAAAAGTACTTTTTTTCATGCTGACACTATATGCATGGCAGATGCAATTGCAGTAAAGAGGGAGTTGTATGCATTATCTTCTGGGACAAAAGCAGGGAGTGCAGCTGCTGCTTCTTGGGAATTGAGTCAGAGCACCACAGAGCTGGTGCTACCTCCTTATTCAGACCCTTGGATGGGAAGCTTGGCACTGCCAGGTGTATACAAATAAGTCATTAAAGTGTAAAATGAGGGACTGCTGTGTGACATTAATAAATGGAAAAGGAGCACATTAAGTCAAATTTGTAAAACTTGTTAATGTACTGGAGTTTGTTAGTGTAAGAAAAAAATTCTGTTGTTCTTAAGTGCATTCAATGATACTGTTAAAATACTGTTTTCATAAAACCTCCTTGGGCAGTTTTTGTTTAGTAGTTCCATAACTGCTTATAGTCTGATGAAATGGCCATATTGAATAGATATGGTGAAGTATTACCTTAATAAGTTTTAAGATCTCCTCTTCAACTATGGTCACATGGTTTAGAAAGTGAAGCAGTTTTTATGTTTGTCAACACGAGTACTTGAACTTAACAGATAGAATTGTATAAATGTTGAAAATGTGAGTATGGTCCTCCATTTCCTCAGCATTTTGTCAGATCTCCTTCCTACTGTAATGGATGTCAACAACATACTTTCTTTCAGCCCCAAATCATAGTAATTCTTTTGCTGTAGTTTCCCTCCAGTGATTCTGTTCTTTACTTTCCCTCTCTTTGTTTATGTAACTGTATTATCACCAAGTGGCCCTCTGACTCTCCAGAATCTGCCAGTGCTTCTGAGAACCTTCATTTTTGCACTGTGGGACCTGACTGAACCACAGCTGAACTTTCTTCCCACTGAACAGCTGCTTCAGCGTTAATTGCCTTGTTGAGAAGGGAAGTTCTATAATCATCTGGAAAAACTTCATTTTGTTCAAGGGAAGGATTTTGTTCAAGGACAAATCTTTCCCATTCAAAAACTGGTGGTGCATTTAGCCATGGTTCTTGTATGCCTTTTATTTGACTTGCTATTTAATAGGGGGAGGTTAGTCAAAGGACAATAAAGAGAGGAGATGTGCTGAGTGATTGTGACTGCTGAGGAACTGCTGTGCTTTTAGTCTTGTAGGAGCCCTTCCAGGATTTGAGGCTGTGGCATCTTCACTTATCTACTCCATTGCAGTCAAACTTGTGAGGCCTAAAGATGGAAGAACTTCTGATCATTGTGATTAAGTCCAGCTGTGGTAGGAATGGGCACCAACCCCCACCCCCCCTCCACTGCTGTAACTGTTCTGGCTTTCTGAGTGTTTGGGAAGGATCTAAATTCATATGAATACCAAAACAGGTAGCCTAATGTTCTGTAGGGAGATTACATTTGATATGAGTCATACTTGAAAGGTGTTAGGGTTTTATAACAACTCTTGCATTAGGTCAATCTTAGAATTGCTAGGGTTCACTCAGCTGTTCACTACGTATTCTACATCTTGGATACCTGTGAAATAATGTTCTTGTATATCATAGCACAGAGGGATGCTGGCAGTGCATAAGCCATGATATTTAATTTGTCTCCAGTGGTTTTGGGGAGAAAAAGAGAAGGAACACTTTGATTTTTTCTGAAAAGAGCTCTAAAACCAGCTCACCACAAGCCAGGTGACCCCTGCGAGGTGTTTATGGTACTAACATCCTCATCTGAGAGGAATCCCACTTCTTGGCAGTTCTTGAATAGACTTGGAGGCAGTTCTTGTCAAGTGTCTTACTTGGCTTCTTCAGGAACTGAGAGTTTACAGACAGTAAGTAAATAGGAGAGTTGAATAAATGGATAACCAAATACTATGTACTTCAAAGGAGATCCTTCTCAAAAGTTTTTTTAAAGGGAATATGACATAACTGAAAAACAAGAGGGAAAATTTAAATTTACCTTTAGCTTACAAACTCAGATTCTTAGGAACAGTTTTGTATCGTGTTACTTATGAACACTCTTATACCTTCTTAGCCTTCATGAAGGGGACTAGGTGTCTTGGACTCATTACTGCTGCTTCAGTTGTCACAGAACACACTGTGAAGGAATTTTGTCTTATTAGCAATCAAGTGAAAAACAAAACAGCCCAAAACTGTACAGATAGTGAAACCTCTGTACTAAAAGTGTGTTCCTTTGTGGTTGGTGCTGATATACTCCAACAGGAACTTGTCCTGTCAGAGGGGAGAAGGGGTTTCATTGTGCCAGGGCTGGGTGTTTAGGGCTTTTATGGGAACCAAATGTATGTTAAGGAAATATGTGAGAGTTTCCCACAAAATTAATAAAGTCTTGTTTACATTAAAATGTCCAAATGCAGTTGTTCGCATGACATTATCTGGTTGCACACAAAATGACTGCTGTGTGACCTTTCAGATTTGATAAAAAAAAGGATGTGATTGTGGACAGGTTCACCCAGTAGACAAAATAATAATAGTTACTTTACTGAGTGATTAAAGCTCAAAAAGAGGGAGAGTAGATATATTTAGTCATAACCCAGCCAAAGAAAATAAAGACCAAGACCTCAACAGTAGCTAAGATTTATAGGATTCTGATGCTCACTGAAAAAAGGGCTAGTATCAACTATATGCTAGCTTAAAATTAATTCAACATTTGTAATTTTGCATCTATATTGTAAATGTATTTGTGTTGTTAAGCATGTTAACTTGAGACAGCTGCTACTTCATACAGAGACTATGTCCACATAACAAGCTGCTTTTGCATGCAACAGAGAGGATCTAGAACTATTCATATTTTAAAATCATGTAGAAAAATGCTGTTTCATCTCAGAACTTTGTTTTGGTACTAAACAAGCAGGTTTTTCTGATTTTCACTGGTGCAAAGTTCAAAACTGTGAATCCTTGTTATCTGCAAAGGAGCAGAAACAGTTTACTTTCCCAACTGCTGTTGGTAATGATGGTGGAGGGTTAAAATATATAATTTCTGTATAACTTAGTCGCAGGGTTTAGTTGAAGTATGTACGGGGGGAGGGAAGGTAGAAAATGTACCAGTGAGGCTTGACGCAGCCCGGCTTCGGAACAAACGTCAGCTTTTGCCACTAGGTCCATGCTATTGCAATAACTGAGTCAATGTGACCCCAGCCCAGGAGATAATTGAGAAGCATTGTTTTAACCAAATCAAGTGTAGATCAGGGTAGAAGCGTAGGTATGATTTAAGATAGCAACTAAGGAATGGGCTAATCAGTATCTAGGGGTGGAGGTTGGTTAACATATGTATAATGTAAACTATAAAAATCACAAAGCAACTCTGTATCTTTGGGCACAAGATCTGGGCATTGCATGCCCCTGTGTCCCCGCGCGCAAAATAAAGAACCGCATATAATCTCCTTAGTGTGGTTATATGTTTTCCTACACTAACAGTAACACATGTGAAGATAAGAAGTTTTTAAAAATTGTCAGTGTGTCTGTCAGTGACCACTAGGCCCACAGATGAAGCCAGATGATTTTTGAAGTTCACATAATTCCTCAAAGAATGCAGAGAAGCAGCATATAAAGTAAACCCGACAGACATAGTATGTGTATTCTCACCACAGTATTTGTTAACTAAAGGCTGTGACTTTCTACATTTGATCTTTTGAGTTATGTAGTTTGCTGTCATGTAGTTATTGATTTTTGCATTAATGAGTTTGATTTCAAGGTGAGATCTTTCTGACAGACCTGCTTTTATGATAAGCAGGTATTCATTATTGATTTAATTCTTTTGTTAAGGTCTATTTTAATTTTACTTGCTTGAAGTGCTGCATTTTGCAGCAAGAGACCTTTCTCATTGAAGACATTTCATTCAATGTCATGGAATTATCCCATTCACTATTAACATACTGTCTTAGTTTTTGATTTCAGTTTTACAGTTTTTGTACTTCATGCATGAATAGTAAAGCCTGATTAATTCCTGAAATGTATCTTTTTTTTTCCTTGTGACATTCAATATTTGACATTGCCAGCCTGAGCTGTGGGCAGGGGTCTTTGGGTGTTATCATAAATAGGAGCAGTCATGCTGGAAGCCCTGGACTGTTTTATGAAGCTGCAGTCCGAAACACCTCATCAATTATTCAAGGCTTCCTATAATTTAATTTTATACCTTTGTTTTGTAAAAGATTGCCAATATTTATTAGTAATTTTTTTATTGTCTTTGGTACATGACCTCAGTGTGCAACTGTCACATAATACATGCCAGCATGACTTTGCTTGCATTTTATCACTGACACTACTTGCCACAGAGTGAGGTTGTTTTCTATGCTAGGTGTAAAATGAGCCTTAATAAAGGCACAAAGTCGGCATTCGTTTGCCTTTGAATGCCATGGTGATGATATTATAAAGCTAATGGTAATCTTTCTGAAGTTTCCCAGTCTATGGTGGGCATGTTAAAAAAAAGTGGAATTCTTTGCAAGGGGAAAGATAATTAAAGGAGGGCAAATATACCATGACATAATTTGCTTTGAATTTTGTATTAAATATATTTTAATCAGTTTCATTACAAAGAAGAAATAGTGTAAGATTTTTTAATTGTGAAAATTCTTAGCTTAAGAATTTTAAGTCAAACACTGAAAATGTATTTCTGCAACTAAAGGAGTCATTTAGACTAGAGGGCAGCTAGAGCAAATAGTAATTTTTTTATCAGATTATAGATTAGATGGCAGTACAGAAAGGAGATACTTTCAGGGTGGAAAATAATGCTGAGAAAGAGATCCTTTTTCTGCATGCTGGCCTGCATTGTCTGGAACCCACAGGTGGTGACAGAGGGGTTGACTTCAAAATGTGTTGAGTGCAGTCATGGTCTGTTCAAACCAATCCCTCAGGATTTCATGCAGTAATAGCGAATAGCCTGTTCTGGGAAATTGATTTTGACATACATTTTGCAAATGCCTTTGCATGTTACTGTGACAGTGTTATTAAAGTCCTGAATTCCTTGTGCTGCAGAACAACTGGAGTTCACAGCAACGTTGCTAGTTTTTAAAAAACTTTATTAGAGAATCTGTAATTTTCTTCTGGCAATTTTATTTCTCTAGTTGAATTTCATATTAATTACATAGTGGAATTTCAGAACTACTTTCCTGCCTTTTCTTAGAATTGGGAAAAAAAGCCCCCACCTGTAACTGCATTTTTCTCCTGTCTGATGGTTTTACAAAGTTGTTTTTAGTTTTTTTCTTTAGATAGTTTCTACAGTTTTCTTTCTTTTCTTTAGTTGGTCTCATCCTATCCTTCCTTTGCCTTCTTTTGTTATATACTTAGAGATATTGGCCTGTGGCCATATATTTCCAAAACAAATATGAACTACAGTTCGGTCTTGGGATTTTAGTTTGCTGTGTGTGAAACTGCACATCTTCCTGGAAAAGCTGTGGCAAGCATTGTCTTTACATGAAAGCTCATTCTTCTTTCCTTTAGTTGTTTCATTTCTTTACACACCAACAAAAATTGCATGGAATTTGTCCTTTTATTTGTTTAATTTACTCTATTATTTAAAGTTATCTTTCTAATGTAATTAGATTAGGTTCTTAAACTTACTTTTTCTGTTGAACTTTTTATTTTCTGTTGGTAGGCTGAGGTGGAGGAACCAGAGTGACTCCTGAGAATGTACTTTTTGGCTCTGAAATGATGTTGAAAATTGATACTCTTTGCTATGAATGGGTGAATTACTCTAATTTGCTGGAAGTGGATCTTCAAGGAATCAGAAAAGAGGCTTTTGCATTGTGGGCTGTGAAAAGCCAGATGCTGTAGCCAGTAGGGTGTTATTACTGAGGGCAGCTTTAGCCCAAAGGACTGTATCACTTGGTACTCATGATATGTACCTGCTTCTTTCCCTTAAAGCCGGAGACCTGGATTTCTGTCATCATCTCATTTTCCTGGAGCTTTGTTCTGAGTTTCCCATTTGCTCCTTTTCTACTTCTGTAATTCAGTTCCAGAGCACTGTTTCGTAATACTCAGCTCATGAGTTGATATTGCCATAGTTTTTTTATTCATTATCACTAATCACAGTAATCCAAATCTTGGTCTGTCCTGCAAAATATGACTGAGCAGCTCCTGGTTTTGAAGCATTCTGTAGCTTTTTAAGTTGTCCTGTAGAAGATGCCTATAGAACCAAGTGGAAATGAAATAAGTACTTCTTCACTGAAAAAAAATGGTGAATGGCCACAGGATTTAGTAGAGGATCAGTTTGCAGTTCCAGCTTTTTGAACTTATAGGAGAAGCAGACCAAATCCTGCAGGGGAAAAGGCTGCGGGAAATGAGACCGTGATGTTGGCCCTGGACAAGTGATAGAGGAATCAGAGGATGATGGGAAGGGTCTTTTAAGGATTAAATTATGCATAATTCATGATCTATCTCCTCTGACTTCACTGAAATATATATATATATATATATATATATATATATATAAAATCAACTTCCATTCACTGTAATTATGTGTTCCTAGCACTACATGCAGAAGACACTTCCTTGCCTTAATTTAACAACTAGGGGTTTATATAATGAAGTGGAGAAGTAGTAGTAGTACATGTCTGAAGCAGTGGTTTTATTTGCCTGATATTTTCTCCTGATAATGACAATCTTTCATGAGTAAAGAATACTACAGTACTTATGGACAGTTTTCAGAGACAGGAAAACCATTTTCAATTGCCATTAATGAGAGACAAATAAATTTAAATCTTACTATTCCATCTTATAGTGTCTTTGGATATTGCCTCACTGGCAGACGGAGAATGTATTGTAACTTCAAAGAAGGTTTTGCCCCATAATGAGAATACAAAGTATCATTTTTTTTTTCTATAAATCTCTTTAGCTTGCTTACTTTTACTTGTTTATTTTTGAGCATATTGCACAGCCTAGCAGATAATTACTATAATCAAGAAGTTGGTGAGATTCTCCTGCTTTGTAATTCTGTTTAGCTCTGCTTCTGTCAAGAAGATGCAATTTATTTCTTCGATGTAGGCTATTTATGTGTGTGTTAATGGCAAAGTAGCTCTACCAAGAATATGTAAGACAGCTCACAGTTCATGAGCTTTGGCTGCTACTGTTACAGTCACTGTGTTTAATTATTTCTAGATGTACTTCAAATTCATTCTGCATTCTTTTCAAAACACACTCATTTTATATCACCCCACCTGTGCTCCCAGTACACACTGCGTGCATGACATTACCAGATGTGTGCTCAGACTGAGGCATTGGGTTACTAATGTGAAAGCAGCTCAAATGGCAGAGCTGTGCATTGTAATGGTGCATAGAGCATGGTGGCTGTGTGGATATCATGTTTCTGTTTCTGTCCCAAAAACCTGCATCATTTACACTACCTGACCATTAAAATGCTCAGGCTTCTTTAATTCTCCAAGTGTGCATGTGTAGAACTGGTGGGCCAGCTGGAGTACACTTACTTTGTGATAGAGCAGCTGTTTTATCACCAAGACCCATCACTCTCATCATAGTTAATTCTTCTATAAACTTCTGGATTGTATTTTGTAACATCTTGTAGAAATAATTGCATTTTAAAATACTATTCTCTTGCATTTAGTTGTTCTGTGAAGACTGGTGGGTTTCTTTTTCATTTTTAGGTTTCACCTCTCTTTGGAAAGTAGTTCCTTGATAGTAGCACATGTGTATATTCATGATGATTTGTTTTGATTGCCTTTTTCCCCCCTCTGTGGAACTATCGTTAAGTTTTAATTTCAACTTTTTCATTTAAGACGGTGAATGTTCTCCAGCTGTAAGTCTCTTTCCCTGTGATCACTTTTCTGCTGGAGTTTATTTGAGCTGCAAAGGTGCTGTGCATACTTTGGACCATATGAGTTGTTCCATAATTCTGTAATGTCAGTTTTTATTCTTTAGCCTTCCTGTGAGTTGATTTCTGTCCTGCTCCATGCATCCTACCTTTAACTTAGCACACTGAAGGCTTCAAGTGCTACAGTAAATGGTGTATCTCAAGTGTGAAATAGCTGCCAATTAAGGAAGCTCTATACTTTGTGGCGAAGTGAATCTAAATCTCAGAAGGTGTTGTGGAGGTATGCCACAGTGGTGCCTGTTGATGCCAGACCCAACAGTGGTAAAGGTAGACCAATCAATTCCATCTTCCTTCCTGATGGAGGACTCTGGTGCATAATTCAGAGTCAACTGAGAGTACCTCAGTTAGTCAGAACATGGTGCTGATGACACCAGGGTCATGGGTATAATCCCTGTATGCGCCATTCATTTAAGAGTTAGATTCGATTCTTGTGGATTCCTTCCAGCTCAGAATATTCTGTGATGGGCTGAGGTCACTCCTTTAAGAGATCACTTTGTGACTTTTCAATTTTTGTGCCTCAGTCTTCATTAGCAGCCATTAATTATTAGTCATTACCCATGTTCCCAGAGGCAAAAGGGACCTTACTGCAAATCCATGTGGACAAAAGTATGGATGGATATCAAGGATTAATAGATCATTATCTGTGGAAAAGGATCTTTGTTAGTACTGCTCCGTCATTTTTCTAGGACAATTTGGGCTCCATACTTACTAAGGAGATGGATTTTTTTGTAATGCTGTATGATGGGACTCTGCAGATACATTAGCCCAGTTTCCCAAAACAAGCTGTCACTGATGTCACGTGTTACCTGTTTCAGAAATGGGAAAGAGAAAAGAGAGACTGGTATTGTTTATCTTGGCCAGAAAATGAGCAAAGGGACACTAAGTAAAGGAAATAATTGAAGATTTCAGTGTAGATATTAGGAGCATTTTACTCCTTGTCTAACAATAAAAATACTTCATTGCATTGAAAAGGCATAAATTATAAAATGATGAGAACATTCTTCCTGGGAAGAAGATTTGTAGCCTTGGCTTTTCTTGGTGGGGGTTTTCTTTGTAGATTTATGGGTTCCTTTGGACATTGATGGATTTAACACAAGTAAAGACAGTTCATTTAGAAAAGTATTAAGAAATAATAAAATCCTGACCTCTGTTTTTTAACCTTTTTAACTATTATACTTACGTTGAGCGTTTCATGGTAGAGGACAAGAATGCAGCGGGGAAGAGAGTAGTTTTGTTAACTGTGCAGTTCTTACATCTTGCTCTTCAGATCTTCAGACTCTGGCACTGACCATTGTCCAGTAATTAGGCCCTGCACTAAAGGTCCAGTTGCTGTTCTCCAGTCTGGAGATTTTATATCTTCATAATGTACTTCAAAAGCTACAGCTTCACTTGGGAAGGAAACAGGGGAAAATGAGATTGTAATGTGGTGAGACAAACTGGGAAACAAGCTCTGATTCTCTGTAGCGGAATGAGACCTTGAGAATAAAATATGCTAGTGTATTTACAAGCAAAGTGGAAATAAGTGGTGCAAAGTGGAAAAAGCACACACTGTAGCCCAGATATTCCCATCTCTCATCTGTGTTCCCTCCAGGGTCCCTTGTGTGGCTGAAACACAATAGCTCTGTTGTGAAACTTTAGTTGCTGTGATTGCCATTTCTGTTGTTTAGCAGGAGCCAGGTCTCAACAAGAAACTGTTTAAAAAGTTAAATTAAAAGACTGTTGCTATGTGTCTGCTGTATAGCTGCTGGCGAGGGAGAGCTGCCATTCTCTGAGGAGGTATGGGAAAGGATAAGACCAGGACTAGGGATAAAAGTTCAAATGAAGACAGCTGAGAATAACTAACATCATGGACAGGTACCAATAATATGCATGAAGGATACAAGCAATTGGGAGCAGAATCTCGTTATTCAGCAGTTTTCAATAGTAATGTCTTTTTAGCTTCTACAGAAAATGGACCAACATTACACAGCCATGAAAATTAAAGGGCAAAAATTTAGCACATAGGAGTGACAAAACTGCAGGAATCCTTCTGGTTTAATCAGAATATCTGGTCTGGCAGTCTTGGCTGCTCACTGATACTTGCTAATGTGACTTGGAAATTAACTAAGAGAAAAAATTGCAATAATCTAACTACATATAAATAAAATAAATAAATAAATAAAGCTTCTTGGGTTTCATTCTGTCTTGTTTTTCTTTAAATAGACCACTACTCTTAGTGATCTTGTTCAAAACAAAGTTGCATAGATAGCTGTAGCAGTCCAGTCAGCAATATTGGTTGGAGCACTGTGGTTTTTGGACAGGAATTATTAGCTGAGACTGGTTTTGGGACTTGGAACATATTTGCACAAATGCATGTAAGTGTTCAGATTTAGGCTATCTTAAGACCATGCCACTGCTTAAAGAGGGCTTAGGCTCTGCCTGGACTGAACTTTTCCTTCCACCTTCTTACCATTTGCCTCAGATCAGCTGAATCAGGAACTGACTTGGCTGAAACCAAATTTTTGACCAATAACAAAGTTTTTTGATGAGTTTTTATTGGGTTCTGTTCTTGATACGACTCAAAATCCATTTGCACAAAACTGTGCCAAAAGAAAGGCAGCTGGGTGCAAGGTTGCTTTTCTACTTCCAGAGTTCTTTCTTCTCTCCTTTGTAGCATCCTCCTGCAGTTTTTTTTTTTTTAGTGTTCTGTTTTAAGATCACACACATACTCTGAATTCAGGATACATACTTTGGTCACTTAGGCTCAGTTAAACAATATATCATGGTAGAGCTTTATGAGTATAGAGTAATGATGTTAATTGATCTAAGCAAAAAATGGAATTAATCTAAAAATTTTTCATTAATACTATAATAAAAGCTACTAATAAAAGCTGCATTATTGATTTGTTTTTCATAGTAAGTTACCCCAAACAAGATAGCTAAGGACGTTGAGTTGTGCTTTCTAAAACAACTTACTAAATGTAATTCTAAAATAATCCTGCCACTGAAAGTTAAAACATGATCCAATGTAAGATCATTAAAATAACATATTCAATATGAATATTTATTTGAGAGATAGATGGTCCCAATTATTAAACCCATCACTCCTTGCTTTATGCAATTAACACAGAATAAGGAGATTTTTGTGCTCTGCTGTTGCTTGGCAGAGGTATTCAGTCTTGGGGCTCTGTAGCTCACTAATGAATAAAAATGGATTCATACTTAAACCCTTAACTGTTCATAGCAAGGTTTTAGCATGTTATAAAATCTAAAATTATTGCAGAGTATGTGAACAGCATTAACAAATGAATGGAGCTGCTTTCACTGAAAACTAGGGGGTTGACTGATGATTAAATAAGGCTTTAGTCATGCAAATATTTGCTAGTTGCTGTTAATTCCTTTTTCTTTCATCAAAAATACATTCTATTTTCATTTCTGTTCTTTGAGTTTACATAGACAATAAAATTATTTTCTATTTGATTATATTTGCACAATAAGAAGCAAGACAATATAGCTCAAACAGCCTGACTGAGTAGATGGTCCTGTTAGCAGACATTTTTGGTGCTGGAACTCAAGCTTTGTACTCCCCAAAAGACATTTTTTAAACCCTAATAGATCAAGTGGCAAGTAGGCATTTTGCAGTACAGCTGCTCTCTATGAATTCAAACATTGACAATTGTATTTGTAGTGGTCCAGATCCTATAGTAGTAAGAATGATAAGGTCAGACATTGCAGGTTAGACCTGGCTCCCACACCTCTGGATCTTGGCTCACCTCAGTGGGATTTAGCTACTTGTGCTGTTTTGCAGGAGGATAGTAGCAAAATTTAAGGCGTGTTAGAAACAGCTGCAGTGAATTCAAGCTCTGGCTAGCATCAGAGCAAGAACTGCAGATTACAATACAGACTGAAATGCTTAGTTCTTCTTGTGTCTGGACTTGGCTTGCTGAATGGTGTCTGGTGTTCAGAATGAAAGTGTGATGCTGTAATGTACTTAGGCTGTTTTCTCCTCCAGTGATTTTCATTTTTCTTGCTTTCTGTAGACTAACTGAAAGCAGTAAATCAAAGGTCTGTCAATATTTTTTATTGGCAGGTTTGTTCACATCATTAGTTAGATACACAGAAGAGCAGAGAAGGCAAAGCTAAGACCTCATAATCATTCATCATGTAAATTAAGTTTCTTTTCATTTGTTTGTTGTGGGGAAGATAGAGAATGTTGTAAAAGTAGAGAAGATAAAAAGATAAAGAAGATAAAAATCAGTGCAATCTCTTATGAGAGATTCATATGTGAAGTGGGGTTAGTTTTACCTTATTTTAAAACTATGTAGTTCACTGGAATTTCTGTACAACTCATGGGAGCACAAGCTAAAAAAAAAAAAAAAAAGAGGAAGCCAAACAGATGTAGCTGTTTGAAAAGCCAAAACCAAAAGCCTTATCATAATTAAGAAATGTATGATTAAGAAATGTAGTGTTTAGTTGAAGTTACCATGTTTCACATGCTGTCCTTGAGCAGGGAGGGTTTCTAGTCTTTGTCTCTGCTTGCATTTAGGCTTTTCTCTTTTCACTTGAAAGGTTGTTGAGAATCATTTATTGAATGCTCTGATGGGAATTGCTTCATATTAGCATCTTCATAAAACTGATGACAATTTCTGGAGCAAATCAGAAATCAGCTTCCATACAGGTTAGCTAGGTCATGTCCGTGTAGTTCTCACTGTCAGTTGTTCAGCTGTGGATGTCTCCACCTATAGCAGATCAAAAGAATGCAGAAAGGCTGATACTAGTCAAGTCCATTGACCAGCACAGTAGAGAGATGTTTTGCATCAGAGCAAGGGTGAAGGCTAAGGATTTTATTATTTGTTGGGGATTTTTTGAGTATCTGGTACCTGTGGTGGTTGACAAAGTAAGCATCGATGCCAGCTGAATGATCAGCTTAAATTCCAGTTGTTGTTTTGATTTGTGGCTTTCCAGATGCAGCTCAGTTTGAGAATGAGGAATGGGGCTTTTTCTGCTGTCAATGCCATTGTTAAGGACCAGCTGTTAAGTCCTCAGGCAAATAGTTCCTATTCTTGAAGTCAAGGCCCATGCTTTTAGGATTTCAAGTGGATCTGCAGCTTTAGTTTTGTTTCCATGTGTTAAACCTGCTGCACTAGGGAGATGAGGGTTAACCATGGGTGCTGAGGCAGATAGATAAAATTCCAAAGTAATGTATTTATTACACTCTGTAGGTTTGGTGTCAGCATTATTGTCTGCACTGCCTCAGGCAGTGAGGTAGAGATCACTGGTTTGTATTTGATATGCTATTTTCTTGCTAACCAGGGTTGTAAGTCAGAGCACTGACTTGAAGACGTGATGATGTGTGATTGTGGCAGCTTGCATGCTAATCTATTGTACAGATAGACCCATGTGACTTGAAAAATGTCTTCTACCAGGCATTTCAGTGCCAGTATTTCTACAGTCACATTTTGCTGACAGCATGCCACCTACTCAGACTGTTCCTCTCCTTCCCTGTGATCATGGACCTGGCATGAAGGTCTGGCAGAGCAGATGCTTCCACAGTAGTTAACCATTCAGTGGTGCTTGGGTTGCCTGCATGAAGAATTAAAATATTTATCTGGTGAGGGTCTGCTGGTACAGGTATGGCTGTACTGCCTGGAAACAGGCCTGCTGTCCTTCAATATGTCAAATGTAAGGATCCTGGGTTTTGATTTTGTGCTGTTGATCACTGTGGGACAGAACCATGCTTACACCATTGATCAGCAACCTAGCTCACTGAACGTTTTCAGCTCCTTGGTAGTTTCCTTTTCCTTTTTTTTTTTTTTTTTTTTTTCTTTTTTTTTTTTTTTTTTTTTTTTTTTTTTTTTTTTTTTTGGTTTTTTTTTTTTTTTTTTTTTTTTTTCTTTTTTGGTAATTTAGGAGTAGTTTTATCATTTTGTTTCTTTTGTCCTGTCTTACAGTGTGATGATAAATATTGTGGAGTACACAGTCATCGAAGCACTAAGGGTGGGAATAGCCTCCAGAATCATGACATTTAACTTTAAACCAAAAACTACCATATCAACTAAACCATAGCACTAAGTGCCATATCCATTCATTTCTTGAATGCTTCCAAGGATGGTGACTCCATTGCTTCACTCGACAGCCTGTTTGTTTCATTGCTTAACCACCCCTTCAGTGAAGAAATTCTTCCCAGTTTCCAATCTGAACCTTCCCTGGCACAGCTTGAGGCTATGTCTTCTTGTTCTGTCACTTGTTACCTGAGAGAAGAGTCCAACCATCACCTGGCTACAGCCTCCTTTCAGGCAGTTGTAGAGAGCAGTAAGGTCAGCCCTGAACCTCCTTTTCTCCAGGCTAAACATCTGCAGATCCCTCACTTGCTCCTCATATAATTCACTCTCTTGACACTTCTGGAACTTCACCAGTTCTCTTGCCCTTCCCTGGATATGCTCCAGCACCTCAGTGTCCTTCCTGCAGTGAGGGGCCCAGAACTGGACAGAGGATTCAAAATATGGCCTCACCAGTGACAAGTACAGGGAGCAAATGCTGCCTTGGTCCTGCTGGCCATGGTTTTCTTGATACAGCCCTGGATGCCCTTGGCCTTCTTGGCCACCTCGGCACACACTGGCTCATGTTCAGCTGCTGTTGACCAGCACCCTTAGGTCCTTTTCTACTGGGCAGCTTTCCAGCCTTTAACCCTGCACAGGGTTGTTGTGACCCAACCACTTTTCCATATTGAACCTGATACAGTGGGCCTTGGCCCATCAATCCAATCTGTCTAGATCCCTCTCCAGAGCCTTCCAGCCCTCCAGTAAATCCACCTTCCCACCAAACTTGGTGTTGTCTGCAAACTGACTGAGGATGCACTCAGTCCCCTTGACCAAATTATAAAGATACAGAACAGGGACAGCCCCACCCAACTGACTGTGGCATGTTTCCCACCACTCTCTGTTCCCGGCCATCTAGCAGGTTTGACTTATTTACTGAATGGCCCGGTTCTTACAGTGGTCTGGTCTACTTTTAGTCTGTCTATCTGAAAGATGTAAAATTAATCCTGATCACTCACATGTGAAATTCAGCATTGCCAATCAGTCATCTTTACGGTTGCATCCTCTAAATCCTAAAAACTATTTTTAAATAAGTTCTGACTTTTTGATATGTGACTAATAGGATTGTCTTTTCCATTGTGGTTTTGTGTGCACAAGACATTTGCCCCATTTAGCATCTAGGTAAAATATTTGCTCTGCTTTTCAAAATATGTTCAGTTGTTAGGAAATAATATCTAGGAAGCAAAATAAAGAAAGCTAAATATAACCACAGGCACTTTATTTAATTTGTGTAGATAAAAAGGAGTGGAAATTAAAAAAAAAGAGAGGGAGTTTTCTCTTAAAATGACTTTGTGTTTAAAGCAATGTGGAATTCAGTAGCAATCTATTTCTCTATAATCTTTTTTGCTATTAGTTTATTGGTTACACTATTCAATGCTTGTAAAATATGGGGACATGTAGCCCATTTCTATGAGTTCTCATCAGTCCCTGAAGTGAATGGAAATAGCTGAAATTCTGCCAAATGTTTGCTTTCTGTAAGATCTGAAGTCTCTCTCAGCATAGCCCTAAAAATTATTTTTGTCCCCTCTTATTTAAGTGTACTGCCAGCAAATTTTTTTTCCCATTTAAACCCAGTTACATGTGTTACAGAGTTGAAGTGCACGTGAGTGAGGAAATTAGGGTAATTACCCCTAAAATCCCAGATTCTTTGGCATCATTCATTCTTTCCATATGCAAATAGATTATTTCTGCACTTCTAACACTTGAATTTTATTTATCTTTTTACACCATTTAGTGTCTACCACTTCACACCATTTATTATCCTCTTGCACTAGTCTGTCTTAACGTCACACAGGTGGGCCAGATTATTTTTACTTGTTCTGCATAACATTTCTCTAGGTCCTCCTCTTTTCTCCTCCTGAGAGGATATCTGAAGTCTCACCAATTTATTGGTAGTGTCAACAGGATAGACAAAACTTTTTTTTTTTCCTGATAGATTATTGAACTAGACTTTGTACCTCCTGACCAAAGGATGTAGGCTATAGGAAGCATGACTGACGGGACAAGTCCAGCCACGAACTATCCAGACAATGACTCTTGTTGACTTTAAAAAATGTTTCTTGGGGAAATACTTTGTCCTGAACTTATTCCCAAGTTTACAGTCCTTAAAAATTTGGATGTTCAACTTACAGTACTGAAGACATATTTAGTGAAAGGAGAAAGACCTTGGGGGCATAACCCTTCCTTTTCTTCCCCTTCCTTTTTCTCCAAGATTCCAATCTTGTATTAGGCTTGTCAGAGGTGTTATATATTTGGTACTCTCTTGCCTCCCTCTTCTTAAAGGCACATAAATCCATTCAGCTCTATCACCTTTCTGATATTGCCAACATACAACACTCTTGATCAGTACACCGTAAAAATTCCTGCCTTCATTTCCTCATGTTTGGGCTGCTGTAACTCACAGCTCTTGAGCAGTTAACTGCTGCAATTCTCTGTAGGACTGATACACACAGTATGCTATCACAACCCAACGTGCTTTGGATAGTGACTACTGTGTGCTTTAATACCTAAAATCTTTGATAATTTGATCTCTTAATTGTGTCAAAAAACTTGAATTCATTAGCATTTTTTATTGAATTCTTCCTTCTAAATCAGCTTGCATTTAGTTGATAATCTTAAGAGTCTTTTTTCAGCCTAAATAATTCTATGATCACAGCTAATAGCTTCCCTGACCTCAAGTGTAGTGCCATTCAATGTCAGATCTGTCTGCTACAGGAAAGTTTTCATTCCCTTTTAATTCCAAATCTTCCCTCTTCAGATCAAAGGTTTCGTGGTGAGTGAATAAAAAAAGGACTATTAAGTGGGTAGAAATTGAATGGATGTGAGGTACTTGAACAAGGAAAAAGATGGTATTTTTCTGCAAAAATGGATGCCACTTAGTTCTGCTGCCTGAGATTGATTATAGTAATTGAAGTTGATCACAATTAGACCTTTAAATCTGTATTGCCTTGAACTGAAGAATTTTTATTTAAATTAATCATTCATTATGCCTTTATGTGTACTGTTCAAAATCTGAAGACTGCATAATTTACAACAAAGAAAACAAGTCACCGAATGTAATGAGCTAAACTTCTAACAATACCCTCAAATTTCACCTGTAATTAACCACTTATGCTCAATTACAGACAAAAATGTTAGCATTTACACATGTAACTGCATGTAGGCACAGTCAGAATTTTTCAGTACTGTCACCCCTGTTCAATTTCAGGCAAAAGAAATAAATTTTATAATTCGTCCTATAAGGGCCAAGTGAGTTATTGTTCCATAGCATTAGGGTGGTAGATTACTGTGAGCGTACTCAATGTGTGTTCTGTTCTTGTTTTTATGACAGAAATAACAAAGTACAAGGCTGGAGAAATATGCATGCTGTAGACTTGATTTACATACAGCTGTAAAGCATTCTTAGGACTGGATCTTTGTTTAGCCGTGCGTGATTGTGAGTTTTGCCTTTAAATTGCCCAGAATGAGTCGTTGGACTGAGGTCAGGAGTGGCCACACGTTGCACACTGTGCTGCAGTTGTGGGATGCAAACTGCAAGGGCATGGAGAGGGCATGAAGGGCTCCATGAGCACAGAGCTCCCCTACAGGAGCTTTTTTTCTTTTTTTGCAGAAATTCTGGTATAATGGCCTTTGTGTTGAGAAAAACCGTCTTATGGGAGGAAAAATATTACGGGGTATATGTGACGTGGTCAGTGATACTTCTGAAATACAAAAACATCTTGAGTTTCCATCAAGAAGTGGAAAACTCTGGAAAAAAAAGCAAAAACCAAACCACAACAAGCAAAAAAAAATAATTGAAATAACACATATATCTTTTGGGCTGTCATTTTAAAATTCTGATTGATGTAACTTGTCTAGAGTAAGTTTTAACTTTTTAAGTTGAATTGGCACTTTTAATGTGGTTTCCCTTTCTCCACTTCCATGTCTTTCAGCCTTCCCAAGACATGTTTTGCCCATTTGGTTTTAATTCAGTCCCAGTTAAGCATCTTAGTGCCAAAACAATTCCTGTGTGGGCAAAGAAGGGAGCTTGTGATGCAGGCACCAGCTGGTCTTTATGGCCCCACTTGTTCTGGTAGGAGCAGCAGCCAAAGGTTGTGCTGGGTCCCAAGGCCAAATGACCTGGCACAACTTGTGTCCATGCAGCTAAATTAATTTATATCACCCAAACAGGATGACCTAATCCAAACTTAGTTCTACGACTACTCCCTGGCCTTGAATGTTTCTTTTGAAACACTATCTAAAACTCTGCAGATTGTGTTCTGTACAGGCAGGCATGTGCACACCGATGGCAGTGGGTCTCACTTCATCAGCCTTTGTCAGGTGCAGGCAGTGACTGGCACAGGTCTTCTCTTTTTTTTCCAAAAAAAAGTAGAAAAGGAAACCGATTGCAAAGGAGAAATTCTTTCTTTATCTCCAATAATGACAAATTAGAGAACCGAAAATACTGGCTTTCTTATTACATATATTTTTGTAAATTAATTTCTACCAAAATGTTTCTAAATTTAAGTGAAAACTATCACAATGGAATGTGCCCGAGAAGAGCCAAACTCAGCACAAAACACTTGTTATGAAGGATCTTAGGGGAATAAAATTGAAGGAGCAATGTACAAAACTTTTCTGTTTATCAAACACATTTTAAATCAACCCACCTGTGGGTCAAAACGCCTGAGTGCCACCAAGCCCTCTTTCAAATGAAAACGAAGTTCTGGGGAGTCTTTTATAGAATACATTAGGTAAGGATGTCCTGCAGCACTTTTCTAATCTACATGTGATATCAGAGCTGTCTGATTTTTCAAAGGAGCTACCTCCACTGGTAAAAATAATGGGAAATAAAAATAGAGGGAAAATAGTTTAAGGTATGGCCTGCTGACATGGCTTAATGAGCATGGCTTTTCAGTCATGGGAAAGGAGGAAGATTGATAATTACACTGTCAGTAGCTGAGATATCTTACGAACTGCAGGCAGCCAGCTTAGGTAGTGGAACATGTTTGTATTTATTCTGTGTATACACATTTGCTTTTACAGCACAAATGGGTTCAAAAAAATCACAGACACTTTGTTTTAATGAGTAATAGTTTCACTGGCTTAATTTTTATCTCTTGTTATCTCCCTGCAGGTCAAAGCAACAGATGCAGATGCTGACCAGTTTGGAGAAATTGAGTATTCTCTTTATGATGGTTTTAATTTTTATGAAAAATCCAAAGCTTTCCAGATTGACCCACACACTGGTCAGATCTTTGTGTCTCAAGACATTGATAGAGAAGGAGATCCAACCACTTATGATCTCTTAGTAAAAGCTACAGATGGGGTAAGTTTCACCTTTCTACACTGCCAGATTGGTGAATGCATTTGCCAGTTTGGATGTCTGGTAGACTTTTAAATGAGAATGTAGTGACTATGTAAAAACTGCATGAATTTGAATAAAATGTCTTATCCTTAAAGAGAGCAGAGAATTACATGCATGAACTGCGAATTTTTACCAAATTGATAAAATTGGCTGTGAAATACCCAATGACTCTAAATAAGGTTTGGAAAAATGTTTCTAGGTGTTAGTTCTTGCTAATTTCCCTTCTTCTATTAGAACCACTGGACTCCAAGTGACTTCTGCTCCCTACTTTCAAGATCACTGCAGCAGTAAGAAGGCAATATCATAGGTTAGAACTGCATGGTTACTGTGGGTGACAGTGACTTTCCTGAACAAATTCCTTGTCCATTCTAGCTGGCTGACATCATTGCTGCTGCTGTGGCTGGGTGCAGCCTCCCTGCAGCTGCATGTCTGAAAGTTTTCCCAGTTTACAAGACCTTGTGCTTGAAGTGGGTATTCATGGAACAGCAAGGGCAGGGTAGTTGGTTGTATGTGTCTAAACTAGTCCATTTCAGATCCTGGCAAGGAGGGTGAGGAGACATTTGCTGTGGTGGCAACACATTAAGATGTCAGGAATGGACACTTTGCCTACCCAATCTCAGATAACAAAACAATATTCCTAGTAAGCTCCAGAAAAATAATGGAAAAAATTATTTATTCCACTTTTTCATTATAAAATATTCATTTTGTGATGTGCATGGTGATTTGCAGTCTGAGGTGGTTTGAATTGTGAGGCCTAGTCCATACCTGTCTTTGCCTTCTTCAGTTTAATTGAAGTGAATTGTGAAGAAGCTGAAGAAAAGCTTATTGGTTGCCTTCAAGTGTTAAAAGTAACGTAAGGACACTTTCCAAAATGTTATTCAGGTCACATTTTGCAGTACAGTTTGTCCTGAAAAACACTGAAATTCAATTATTTCAGGCCATGCAGTTTTAATTTCTTTCTTTGAATATTAAACTTGCATTTAAGATAATGTCCTAAGTGTATCTAATATAACTTTTTAAAAATGCAGTTGTGCTAGGAGTGCTGTATTTTTCATTTAAATGCCTATAGTTTTTGTTACTGTAGGCTGAACAGTGTTAGGAACTATAATTTGCATATTAATGAATAGATGACCTTAAATAGCTGCAGTTGATGGTTGTATTAATTATTTCATATTGAGAATGTAGCTGTTGAGGGTATAGCTCTGTTTTGTTGAATTCAGATATTTGTGTAATAATTAAACAACCTGTTTTTTTTCTTTAGCTGTCACAATTCAGTGTTCATTTCAGAGGCTACAGAAATACTCTTTTATTAATATTGCCTTTAGCAGTGTGCTTTTCCTTCCTTATAGCTTTCTTTAGAGGAGAAAAATTACGTAAATATATTTGTATGGTTGTTTCCATTCTCATCTGATTTGAATGTCTAATAACTTGACCCTTCTCATTGCCAGGGGCAAGGACTGGACAAACTTTGAAAGGTCTCTTCCTACTCAAACCATTCTGTGATTTTAATATAAGAGAGAGTTTTTCCAGGACAGTCTAGAGCAGATGTCTAGAGCAGAGGTAATTCTATATGACCCTTTTGGAATTTCACTTGTATGTGATTTTTCTACTTTGTAGAAGTTGGTCCATCTGACACCGAAATACTAAAGCACCTAAATTCAGTATCAGCTTTTCAAAATTTTAAAGTGGACCTGAACTTGTGTTGACCAACTCTCTACCTTTGAAGCAGAATTGTAGAGGATATTTATTTTATTTCCTGACATTCTGCTGCTTATTTTGATTGATTAAAGATGTTAGGTATGGGGCTCAGAGTAAAGACTGGGACAGGGAAGAAATGTGCACAGAAAAGAGAGAGGAAGAATGAAGGGTCACTTGAGACAAAGGAGGATAGAGAGATGAAAAGGAAAGAAAATAACACAGTTAATTAGAAATGAGGAGGAAAAAAAAGTATTTTCCAGGTGGTGTGCAGTTTATCTTACAGCAAAACTATCAGTTTCTTCCACCTGTTCCTGGATACTCTATTACTCAGCTTTAGATCTTGTCAGTCGTGTCTTTTATGCACTGTGTAGAAAATGTAAGGAGTGAACTTAAATTACACACAAGAGCTTGTGGAGAGGCAGGTCGAAAACAGCTTCTATTAAACTTGTTTTAAATAAACATCCCGTGAGAGCTTGTGGGAGCACTCTCACTGATTAAGAAAAATGAAAAGAAGTATTCTTGTCTCTTCTATATGAAATGGTAGGTCTTCAGTTTTTCAGCTGCTTCATCACCACTGCAAAAGGTTCAGTACGCCATCAGCAGGCATGTTAGTGGCTCTCTTACTACCTTTCTGCATAGAGAAACACTTTGTCTTTGCTTTTTGGTAATCCACCCTACTTATCCAATTTTCTTTGTCTTTTACACTAGCAATTCAAACCTAGATATAAACACCTGACACTCACAGGCAAAGCTTCTGAAGAATTTAAGGCTTTTGAAATAATTGGAGACATCTCTATCCACTTTGAAGCATTACAACTTCAAGACAACATATCCTTTAGGTTTACCAAAAAAAAGCCTTTATTAGAGATTCTGTATCTAACAGTTCAGTTTGAAACAAAATTTGACAGCATGGTTCAGTGACAAAAACTTTGGAGGCTGTGATGAAAATCTTGATGGATTTTTAAGTGTTCTACAGGACTGAAATTAAGAAATTCAGTGGCTCAAAATAGCATCATTTCTACTTATTAAGACAGAATTTGGCAGGGGAAATTTTTTTTGAAGTCTTGATGGAGAGGTCTATTAATAGCTTTAGCTATTCACACAAAGTTGATCCTTTTGAAGTAATGAAAACATTAATTGTTGTTACTTTGACTTGATGGTAGTTTATGTCCCCCCTTTTTCTTCCATGAGGGACACAATCCTCAGGACTCTGACAGAGAAGTCATTGTAATTGTGACTTTTCATTGCACCAGAGAGTACAACAGTAGTTAAAAAACTTGAACATTTGAGATAAAGGATTTTAAAATGAACAGCTGAGGCTTTCTGTTGCTTGTTAACATGTTTTGACAAATGTAATTTTCTGTCAGCAATAGACTTTATATAAGTCAGCCTTCATATTCTGGAAGATCTATGTTTTGCTTGCTTCTGAGTAGATGAAGTATATCCACATCATTAGAAATAAAAGGAGTTTTAGTTCCTTCTCAATTGCAATGATACTTTTTTTCAGTTGTCAGAACAAGAACTGGGCCATCACCAGTTAATATTGTAAGTTATTAAGTAAATACCATACATGGCATGTGAATGTGTGCACTGCTTCTTCAGGAAAAGAAGGTTCTGTCTCCATCGTAAAATTTGGTCGGTCATAGAGAACAGGTTTCCCTATATACGTAGAGTTAATAATTTAAAAAGATTTTTCAGTCTTTACATAACTCTGTAGTGCAAATACAAATTGGCTGAAGAGTGGAGTTTGGGTTTTTTTCATGTCTGTTTAGCAATAATGAAACTTGAAAGAAACAGATAAACACAAGCTCTTTGTTTCATGTTTCATTCAAACAAGAATTTGGTTTCATGCTGTTCCAACCATCTTTTTTAGATATTTTTTATTCTTGACTTCACTTCTTCCCTGATCCTCTTCCCTTAAAAATACTTCTGATTTCTGTTCTAAAGTACCTGAAAACCATGGACACACAGAGCATCTCCTGACAGTGAGCAGAGCACATTCCCCCTCCATCCCCTGCCTTCCATTTTAGCTCCTGTGCAGGGATTTCCTCATCATGGAGATCAAGATACTGGGGAAGGGGCTTGCCCAGTATTGCTAGCATTGGGCTCACTGGCATCTCCATTTCTCTGTATTGGCATGAGGTTTTGTGGCAGTCCCAGTAATTTTTAGGCTGATGACTGTCCTTTGGAGTCCTTGCTCCCTGTGCAGCAGCATGAGCCCTGGAAGCATGCCATGCTTTATTTTCTTCAGAGGAACACCAGGAGGATGTGGGGTTGATCCCTGTTTGTGGGTAAAACACAGATGCATAACACATAAGATATCGTAATTTTCCACTTACATGAGCCCTTATGGGAATGTTACTGCACCAACAGAGGTAACATTACAACACAGAAGAAAAAAACCAGGATAAAGCAAAAATCACTATGAAAATGTAGAAGCAAATACTGATAGTATTTTTTTCCAAAAATAAGTCTAAACCTGTGGATGCACTAAGCAAACCCTCAAAAATAGTTTTGTGGGATATTGCAGGGCAAGTCTAAAGGAGTCATATCCAGTCTGAATTCTTGGACAGTTTAATGAAGGTCAGATTTGAAAATAATTGACATGAACAACTGGATTGCAGAATTATGCAACATAGTTGGTTTTGGGTTGGCTTGGTTTACTTTGTATCACAGCTACTGTGACTGCAAAATGAAGTTCACACTAGCTCAGCATAGTTTGTCATGTGTATGCATGAACATCTGATCTGTGTCAGCAGTTTCCCTGAGTGACTGCTACAAGCACAGCACGCTCAGTGTGACTTTGAAGAGCTCAGGATTCTTCCTCCATCTTTATTTTTATGTACTGTATAAAACACATGCAGACTTTACATGCCTGTGCTGCCTCGTGTCTCTGAACATGCCAGTGCCTGAGCATTCACTGTTATCTCTGCCACGGTGGACCCGCTTTCTTTTAAAGATGCTTGTACTTCCTATGGCTGTAAAATAAGCTTGGAAACATGAACCCTCCAAACTCATGCAGGGAATCCTTTGAGAAGTAAATTGCTGTTAGTTTCACTCAGTTGCCTGTGGAGTCTACACTTCATCACCCACAGAACTGTCTTTTTTTGCAGATTGTCACAAAATTAAGTGCTTTGTCATAGCAAATCAGTATTTTTCTGTAGCACAGTCTGATAAGCCAGATTGCAGTTGCTCCTTGCTTCTCCAGTTTTACTCCAGAGCAAAGCTATATGTGGCCCCATGTGGTATTTTAGTGGGCTTTTGTAGAGCAGCTGTCAGTAAATTGAGGATAGTCTCATAGACAGCAGCCTGACAGGTCAGCTTTTGGCTGTCCTTCTTGCACTGCTTTTTGTCTGCATCCCTGGTTGAAAAAAACTCATATTCACCCTTAATGATGGTCATGGTTTTACCTCTGAAAGTCTCATAGAAAGAAGTTATGCCTGCCTTAGTGGAGTACCACAGTCACCTGAGGGGCATGTCTTTTTTGGGCATAAAGCCCTAACTTTGATCTGTGAAGGAAAAACTGGGATGTTGGTAATGTCAGCAGAAGCAGGTGAGGTTAGACTAGCAAGGTTTTTGACGTGTGGTGCTCATTAGCATTAACAAAACCAACTTTGTGTTCAAGCCTGGCCGTTGTAGAGAAGCTGAATTCCTTTATGTACTTGATCAGCCCTTGGTGTTGTGCTGAGCATGTAGCTTGTTTATGTGCAGTGTTTTGGAGCGTGTTTTGCAGACAATACTGTAAGTTGCTTTTAATGGACATTTTCATTGATCACTATTGTTGCAGCATGTTCCATTTCCTAAGGATGAACTGAAGCCAGTTGTGTACCATCCTCTTTTAAAAACTGAGCTTGTTTTGTTTTTTTTTTTTCTTATTTATCCAACAGGGTGGTCTGAGTGCACAAGCTTTTGTTCGCATCGAGATAGAAGATGTTAATGACAATCAACCTGTTTTTGAACAAGACATCTATGAGACAAGTATCAGCAGTCACACACAGCCAGGAACAGAAATCATTAATGTTGTTGCCACAGACAAAGATTCAGGAATTTTTGGTGTTGTCACATACGAACTGGTCCCAGGAGAATTTTCTTCTTTTTTCACAGTGGATACATCCACAGGTACTGTATGAGTCTGTGATTCAGGAAGTTGATAATTACACAAGATGTACATTTTGCTTGATGCTTTTTGTATTTGGAGTCATGTCATACAGGTGAAACTTAGATTCAGATGGAAAACAATTCTAGAGGTAGATGGAGGATTTTGGTTTAACATTAACTTTTACATTCACTGGAATAATCAGAAGAATGGAAAACATAGTACATGCCAGCACAATGAAGGACAAGAAGCATGCCACTTACCCACTACTTTCAGCCCTAAATCTATTGATCATTGTAAGAAATAATAAAAAGTTACCTTTTTTTTACAAAAATATATGCATTTTTGAAATTCTTAGGGCTTAGTCTTGAAGAGCAATAAAACACCCTTCAAGATGCTTCTTCTTTCATTTCTTCCCTGTTTCTGTTCTAATCCTCCTCTATACTGTGCTAGGATGAGTCCTCATTCCGCTCAGTCTAACAAGGTATTTTTGCCTCCCTGTTTGACTCAGTGTTTAGCTTTGTAAGTGTCTTTTTGTCTCTTCTACTTTCTGACATGACACCTCATCCTTCTGGAGAGAGGTTCAATGAAGGAGTAATAATGAGAGCAGAAAACCAATTATGGCAAAACCAAATTTGTGTGATTTTCTAAGACAGGCTGAATCTCACAGATTGAAGTACTCTTACCATTGCTACAAAGTAGCCTCTGTTGTCAGCTTTCTAACCTTAAAATAGTTGTCAACGTCAGCTGAAGAGAACATGAGCATTGCATCTACAACTGGCCATAGTGCTTTTCAGTTACTGGTTGACTAAACTGAAATTGCCATTTTTCTTGAGGGCCAGCTCTTGCATGTGAATATATCCTGATCAACAGATGGTCACAGCACAGGCTATTTCATATGTTTTAAAATCTTTTTAGGCTGTGGTACATGTGTGTATATATCAGCTCTTCGGCATACAAAATCTTGCAGGGATCTATTCTTTTAAAAGGTGTCTGTTTTTACACAGTTCCTGTAACATTGTGATGAACAGAAGAAACTAATCTTCTTAGGAAGTCAGGCTGCTTGTCTTGGCTATTTCAGAATTTATTTAACTGTGGACTTTTAACTACCTGTCAAGTCAGGTTCTCAGGGGCATAGCTGATGTCAAAAATATGTAGGTCAGTCAATAATTAGGGAGCTGGATCTCCACAGGCATTTAACTGGTAATTTTAAAACTGTCCCATCAGGCTTGTTGAAGAGAGCCCCTGCGGATCACATTAGCAGCACTGGCTTTGCAGCAACCCTCTGCTGAAAGAAAGCCTTTTGAAAGGCTTCTTCCTTGGATTGTGACCTTTTGGCCTCTCTTTCCAGTTTGGCACTTTGTATAGGAAAAATGTCATGCTTAATGATGAAGACTCTATAAGCTTGTAAGTTACTATTACCTTGTGGATCTATCACGGTATTTTATCAAAGGCGAACTAAATTCAGGGTGAAGTTGCTTGAGGTCATTATTGCTGACATTTCATGATGAGAAAAGCTCTTAGGTCAGACACTATTCCCAGCATTATAGTGCTTGGAATCTGACTGCATTTAATCAGATCTCCTGGGTAATTCACAAGGTCAGACTGTGTCTAATTTTAACTTATTAATATTAATGCAGTGAGCTTTTTTTTTTCTGAACACACTTTTCCCATTTATATTCTTCCACATCCACTGACAATAGTGCCTATGCTCACTGGTGAGGCAAATTATATTTAAACTATTAGAAAAACAAACATTTTAAACAAAAAACCACCAATCATTAAAACTGCCAATTTATCACACAGAAATTCTGCAGTCTTTGAGCTCCAAAACCTGTTCAGTATTCAGAGAGATGAAACAAGTCGCTCACTATTACGGCACAGAAATCTTGAGCTCTTCCTCCTAACTTCTTGTTACAACAGAGACATTTTCCAGTGTTCATTGTGCTAAAGCTGTCTTCATATGCTCTGATATATGGCCTAATTTAGCTGTGCCTCTCTGAAGGTTATGTCAGGGACTTCATCTACTTAGCTTGGCTGCATTTTGTGAACAGAGGACAGTGGACAAGTATGTAAAGGAACAGGCATTCTCCAGGAGATGGATGCTCAAACCAGAAAGCTTAATGAGATGATATTACGGTTTGGTCTCTGTTTTTCTGATCTTACAGATGTGTAGTCTGTTACTGATATGTTCTGCAGTTTTTTCAATTTACAGTATGGTACATTTTGTTTTATCTGCTATTCTCATTATTAGAGGACCTAAACAGAGGGACACTGATGATGTTGGAGAATTCTGTGGGTTTGCGTGCCTGATAAGCCTTATTTTTTAAAATAATTATTACTTCTCAGTGACAGAGCATGTAGAAAGGAGAAATGAAAACCAGTGCATTAGTGCATTTATTTTGACCTTCTATGTTCATTATAGCCCTTCATATTTTATGTAGACAGAGATATTTTCAGTGTTATGAGATTTAAAATAATTGGTAGCAAACAGTTTGTCACATTACACTATGATAAGTTACATGCAAGATGATGCTGCTGTCCATGATATATGTAATTTCTCTTTTTCTGGCATTTGCTCTTTTTTTGCATGAAAATTTATCTCACTAATTTTCTTCAGGGGTATTTGTTGAGTGCTGCACATAGAATACTCACTAAAATGAACTTTTGAATTTTTGGAAAAGAAATAGATAAAACAGTAAAATAACAATTGGAACACAATTTCTTCACTGCTATGGCTTGCTTCTGGCTCTTGTTTGTTAAAGCTCTTCATTTTTCTGTGAGCTGTGTTCAAAATATCCTACCAGCTGGTCAACTCCTGACTATATAGAGTATAACAATACTGCTTTTGATACACAGCTATCATGAGGCTGAGGCACATCCAGGCTCTTTGAAGGGCCTCCATCTTTTATTTCAAGCATTCAGGCATGTGGATGTTGTAAACAGATAAATTCAGTGGGAGTGGGAAGAAACATCCTTTCATTGACCAGACAGACATTCCACTGATTTTATTTTTAATTCTAAATGAGATTTTATTAGTTATATTTGTTTGCTATTTTAGCTTTTAGACACTGCATTAATTGTTTGTGATATGATCTTGTACTCATAAATAACATTTATTGTGTTTCCACTTTTGAAAAAGTTGAAGTGTTTTCCATTTGATTGACGATAGACTTTCCACAAGAAAAACCACTTTAAGAACTATGTAACTAGAAAAATGTATGGATAGGAAACTGTAAACCAGCTCCTCTGCTGGTTCGTGACTCTTGCTATCATTTGTTTCTAGTGTTGGTGTAAACAACATCTTGGTTTCATTATGCTGCCTTTTGTAGCTATCTGATCCATGCACGATCTATGAACAGTACTCGTGAATTGATTAGAATAGGACAAGTTGAAGAGCTCTTCTGGCTAGGAAACTGTTTGAGCTACGTTTATTTGTTTTCCCATTGTTACCTAACAAGCTATCTGAAAGACAGTGTATTTGTAGTTATAGCTGGGCTGGTAATTAAAAATGTAAGTCACAGGATGCAATCCTAAGTGTGGCAGAAAACCTATTAACTTTAAGACTTTGGGATTAACAACAGAATTTATAAATTTCCATTATGATAAAAGCATTAATACTTAACTTCACTCAGCAGCATATAATTAATTTTTCCATTGATCTACTGATGATGTTTTCAAGAGGCAGGTAAAAAGCTGGTTATCATCATCATAGTTCTGGTTCAGGGAAGTTGTTTCATACTGACAAAATTACTAATAGTCCTTGAAAATTATTCTGGACCAGTGTGACTTTGTGTCAGTTTTCAGGTAAACGGTCTTTTTATAGTCTTAAATCAAATCCCCTAGCTAGCCCCTGTGTGCATAGAAAACTTCCATGAAGTCTAAGCAAAAGGCAGCAGCCACTGGTTTGTCTTCAACGGAATTTATTTTGTTATTTAAACCTAGCATGAAAACGAAGTAGAGAAAGTATCATTCTCTCAGTGTATGTTAGAGCAGTATAAGCATTTAATTTAGCTTCTGTTTCTTTCCACTCTGTAAGATATTTAGGCTCATGTTTCTGTGATTTCTACCTAAATTAGATGCCTAGAACAAAGGCTATGACCTCCCTTTTGTGTATTTCGTAGAGACTGTTTTCTGTGAACGTGGTGGATAGACCTGGGCTGGATGCCAGGTGCCCACCCAAGTCACTCTATTACTCCCTTTCTCAGTTGTACAGGGGAAGAAAATGATGACAAAAGGCTCGTGGGTCAAGAAAAGGGCAGGGTGAAATCTCTCAGCAATTACTGTCATGGGCAACCATTAATCAATTTGAAGAAATGACTTTAATTTATTGCCAATCAAATCAGAGGAGGGTAATGAGAAATAAAAACTACACCATAAAAGTGGTTCTCCCCCCACCCCTCCCTTTCCCTGCATGTCACTCCAATTTTCTCTATCTTCGCTGGCCCCAGCAGCACAGGAGGATGGGGAATAGGAACTGTGCAGTTCATCACAGGGTGTCTGATGCCCCTTCCTCCTCCATTTTTCTTCTGTTCCACCATAGGTCATTTCAACAGGGTCCAGTCCTTCAGGAACAGAATGATCCACTGTGGGTTCCCTGTGGGCTCACAAGTCCTGCCAGCAAACCTGCACCAGTGTGACTTTCCCATGGGGCCACAGCCGTTTTCGGGCATCCATCTGCTCCAGCAAGGGGTCTTCCACAGGCTTGGGAGTAGATGTCTGCTCCATAGGCTGCAGGGGGATAGCTGCTTCACCATGGTCTGCACCACAGAAGCTATCCTGTAGCCCCCACAGGGCCAAACCCTTGCCACATAAATGCACTACACTGAGATATTTGGAGGTCTCTCCGTTGACTTAAGATACTCAGATCGCCCTTTTGTTACAATACTTCCCGTTACTTATTTCCACCAAAAAATACATTTTGAATACAACAGACAAGCCTTGTTGCTAGAGCTGCTTAGCAGTTGAACATTAAAAAAAATTCAGCACAGGAGGATATGTAGCTCCTGCAAAATGAACATTCTTTTGAGGAAATTCTGACCTGCTAAAAACCTGCTCCCTTTCAGATACACTCTGATTTCTTTTTAACAGAAGGGCAAAGAGCATCATGTGACTAAAATGTCCTGGAAAAGATGTAGAGCAATCTAGGAGCTTAGTCTGTTGGCAAAGAATAAAAGGATGAATGCGCTTAAAGATCATGCAAAATTAAGAATATAAGTACCTTAACCAAAAGCCACTTTAATTCCAGCATCTTATCACTTTAACAGTGTCTAGGAATGGATACAAGAAGAGGAGTTTGTACAGTGGAGCTGTACAGAACAGTGCCTTACTGGTATACATTTCTTGTGGCAGTGTGTATTTTAGTGCTGTACTACTTTCATTACTGCACTATGGAACCATATGTAAATGCAATTTGATGGCAGACTAACTTGTAATAAGCTTTGATTTGGTTCAGAATACATTCATTCCAGTTAAGAATGCTGACAATTTTTGTTTTATTAAAAAATAGAGCTTTTTTTTTACTGATTAAACTTAGAATATTTTAATTGCATGAAAAAGTTTTGCTTTATTTTTATGGCAACACAGGTTGAAAAATAATGTTGAAATACCAACATTTTTTAATGAGGGAAAAAAACCCCCAAATTTTACTTAGCTCCATGTATTATACAGTGTTTAATGTTTAGCAGATTGTACTAGGCATCAAAGTAAAATGAGGATGCACCCTTTCTAAAGAAAACAGGGCCATATTTATGATGATTGATGATGTTTTTGTATAGTATTGTATAAAAATAGTTTATTTTTAAACTACTTTTGGCATTTTCCTACAGCATGTAGTACATTTGCTAAACATATGAAGAGCTTCACATAAATAACATTTAAAATTAGGAGTGTTTTACTTTGGAACATTTTGAGGCCACTTCTTTTTTTGAACTGCAGTTTCTTCAATTACTGTCTTTCTGATCTGTCATATGATATTGATAGTGTATTTGGAATGCTGCAAATCAGAGGAATATGTCTGAGGCGCTAGTTTAGCACAATAAGTTTTCACCTTTGAAGAAGTTTGAGTTAAATCAAAAAGGAAAAATTAGTGGTCTCAACTGAGTTATTTGTGGACATTTACCTTCACTGAGAGCTCATCTAATGAGAAATTTACCATAAAGAATGCAGAGAATAGTATATTGTCCAAGAAGCACGTGAAACTTGCTGTAGTAAGTGTAAGGGTGCAGATTTTGTCCCTGAAAGAAAGTTGTGTAGCAGAACAGCAAGAAAAAATATCCATACTGCTAGCTCCTAATGTATCTCTTTTTTCTTTTATGTACAAAATCCAACAGAATCAACCATCTACAAAGAGAAATATTCCTACAAGCGATGTGCCAAAAGCTCAACTGTGCTATAGTGGGGTGCACATGAGATTATTGTGCATAGAAGAATGCAAAGTATTAACAAAAATACTCTAGCCCACCCTGCTTTCTTCTAGTTAAGCCAATGTCAGATCTCAGAAGAACCCACCAGAAGAGGCAAAGAGTGAAATTCCATGGCATTGCTCAGATGATGTGGGCTGATAAGAAAGAAATGGTGAAAAGGAAAAAGTTACGCCCAAACCTCCCATTTTAGAGGAGGGGAATCATGTGATACATATCCAATGAAATTCAGACAAGCAACCCTTTTCTTTGCTAGAGACTGTATGGGTCTCAGAGTACAGGATGTATTTACTGTACAGTTGTTCTCAGTTAACCTAAAGAAAAGAAGAAAGTGGCAGGTCACACCAAGGAGAAAACAACTGTGACACAATGTTAGAATGAATGTAGTAGGAAAGGGTGTGCAGCAGAAATCAGTTCATGTAAGTGAAGGGCAACATATGGAATGTTTTGTAATGCTCTTAATATAAGAACAGCAAATACATCTTTGGCTTGTAGCACTCTTCATTCTGTATCTGTCCTGATGTATTTTTTTGTACAGTGCCTTTAAAGAAATACCATCCCTGGTTACCGTGGCAGTGGAGTTTTGTTACCAGGTTGTGCACTGAGCTATTCTTGGATCTAGAGGCTGGCAGCGTGATTGCAAATGTCCTTGACCAAAAAGGTCCTTGATTAAAAAGATGGTTTTGGAAAACTTTGATAAGCTAAGCAAGGAAAGGCAACATGTTGAGAAGGTGTGGTAGGGCTGGAGCTGTGCAGATTGTGGGGGCTGTCTCTGACTTTGTCTTTGAATATACAGCAATGCACCAGGCCAAAGTCCTGCCTGCTTACTGGTGTAGGCTTTGATTTCTGGATGGACTTGTGTTTGTGTGAGAATGTTCACTTTGCACACAATCAGACAGCAAACATGCTCTGAGTTACTATTAGGTCAGATTAAAGGAGGTAAACCAGTGCAGAAACAAAGGAAATGTCCTTGTAACAGCAAATTATATCTCTTCAGTTATCTGCTTTACTGAAAAAGTAGAATTTCATAGGGGTTTTCATGGTGTTCCTTATTTGTTTGTAGGGTTTTTAGGCAATAATTATTTAAATATGTAATAGTACAAAATAGAGAAAGCTAGGAGGCACCTGATCTTCTACACTGGCAAAATACAGCTCTCTAGGGACATAAAATTTTTCATCCCAAATTGCAAGGCTTTGTCTAAAAAGCACTTGTGTAAGAGAAAATTGAGCTTAGATGATACAAAACCATTCTAGCACTATATTCATGCCTTCTTTTGCTCAACATTAGAGGCTGATGCTCAGGTGGGTGTTCTGTTTGTGAATAATGGAACTGCTGTAATTAGAAAATCATATTTTATGTGTTGATGAATACTTCTTGGCTCACTAAAACTCTCTGTAACTTACAGTATTTGAAATAGCAGGATCATGCTTTGGGGGAGCTGCAAGGTTAAAACTGCTTACACTACTTACAGATTCAGGTACTGGTTTGTTACGTGCAGACTTCCAACATGGTCAGGGTCTGATAAAGTGCTCTGGAACAGACTCTCATGCACTAAGCAAATTCTTGTGAGGAAGTATGAACAGTTTATATAGTAGAATACTATATAAACACAGTATGTTTATATAGTATTGGTTGTAGACATTAAGTCCTTTTATATCTATTTCTCTTTCTAAGAGGAAAACTATGAATTGAGCACGTGATTTTGCTATGGAGGAGCCAGTGTTGAAAGCATCTCTAGTGCAGGGGTATGAGACCTGTAAAGTATAAATTTAGCCGGAAGACTGATATGGGTTCAGTTGATATTGATATCAGTTATTTATTACAAAAACATTCAAACATTGAATATTTTCAAGCTGAGGAACTCATCTTCTTTGCTGAAATGCAAACCAGCATTTGTGCCATCAAAAGTAGGCTTTTTAGACTTTTCATGTCAGCTGAAGCTGTGTGTATTACAGCGGGAATACTGTAAATAACTATGTAATTCTTTATTAATTCCTTCCTTCCCCTGGCAGTTATTAAACCAGCTATTCAGTGTATTTGGCCATATTGCTATGGTTACCATCAGGCATGCAGCTTCACTAAAAGGGTCCATTTTTAAGTACAGATAAAATGCTGAAGCTGGAACCTGTATGCAGTGCCAAGGTAACAGCTTAGGCAATAGGGTGGATAAATTTAAACAGAAATTTCAATCAGAAACACTACCATTCTTCCTTAAAACAATGCTAATTTTAATGTTAATGCAAAATTTACACCTTCTACATGCATCTGTCTTCTGAAGGATCACCCTGTCTGTGCTCATCTTGCAGATTTTTCCAACTCACAAAATGCAAAACTGTGCAGGTACTCCTGCTCTGGGAAGCTGCTGAGCTGGGGTGGATGCCCTGGGCAGATCAGTGTGTCAGCTCTGACCTGCACAGTAGTGAACAGCAGGTCCAGTTGCCAGCTTAGAAGGTGAACTGGGGTGAGGAACCATGTGGACCTTTTAGCCATCTGCTTGTTGTCTGAGCTGTGTCAGGTAATGCCAGCTGGCCCATCCTAGGGTATTTGCTGAAGAAATAGTGCCATCATTTAAAGCTTGTTAGGGTGTTTGGTTTCAAGAACTTGGATAAAACCATTGGTAATTTTATTCCTCTTGCCAAGATCTAAAGTTGATTTTTTTTTCATGAACAATGATATAATATTAGAAGCCATTTAAGTATGCATACCTATGCAATCTAAACTTCATTACTGAAGTTAGTGCATCCTGATTTTTATCTTTGCAGCGCTTGACTACTGGAAAACAATTGGTTTACCTACAAATAAATTAAAAACAAAACCAAAAACAAAAACACCAAAAAAAACACCTATAAATGTAGGGCCGATTTATGTTTTGCTAATGGGGACCCTGTGCAAAAACATATTTTCAAAATGCTCAGATGGAGATGTGTGTGGAAATCCTGTTAGATTAACTAGTATGATTTTTTTTTCCCATTAAAAAGTTGTTTCGGTGAGTGAGCCTGCTTTGGTGTTGTATGCTGTTGTAAGATTAAGACTGAACACAGGATCATGAATATAATAAAAAAATGTATTTTAAAAGAATCGTTACATGTGGATTCCTGTCTCCTGCCTTTAACAGCTGGCAAAAAGCAGTTAACCTACTTATGGAATAGGATGCACCTCCACAGAAATAAGAACAGCAAAATCCCATGAGAAATTTTGCCATTTCTAGAGGATGGTGTGCGATACGCAGAGCCCTGTCCTTTATTAGTGCATTTGCTCTTTCTGGGTGAATAGGCACAAAGTGAAGAGCAGGACTTCTTGGAAATTCATGTCCTACCATGTACAGTGAGTGAGGAAGTGTGAAGCAGATGAAAGAATCGGCAGTCATGATTTTGCCTTCAATAGTATTAGTTCTCCCCATACACTCAGTCCTCCAAAGCATTGTAATGATTTCTGGTAGCCCTTAAACACAGGTTATTCTGCAGCAAAACATCTGTAAATTCCAGCATGGCCATGCTAACTGCCTTGGAGCAGAGCTCTTCCCAGACTACAACCTGCAGTGGCCGTTGCTAACATGCATCCAGCATTGCAGGTTCTGCTTGAAATCTGTGTCCAGATCATATCCAGGCAGTAGGCAGTCTATATGTCATACTGATTTATAAGAGTTGAGATCTGCAATCAGTTATGCCCATATGGATCTAGTCAAGAAAATGAGATTGCCAAGGTGTGAACGAGGCTGGTTGTTAATGCTTCATCTGGTGTGTAATTATAGGATTGTTCACCTGTGAAGCAGAATTGATTCCAGCTCTCTCTCATGCAGAATAAGGAATCAATCAGCGGTAAAATCATCAAAGCATTAGAGTGATATAAATATTAATTTGAAAAATGGGAATTAAATGTTTTTAAAGGCAGCAGATAAAACTATTCATTTCTATGGCAAGTCAAGCTGTAAGAGAGATGGCACTTCTTAAAGTGGACCTACACTTTTGTCTTTGTAGTTTCCTCTTGTGAGCTTTGGTAAACCACTCCTTGTAGAGCAGCTGTCTCATTATTCCCTTTTCATTGTCAGTGTTTATAGAAACTGTTTTTCATAATGGAAGAATATATTCTGTACCACAGCAACCTAATTGTCTTTTACGTTTTCTGAAGCCTTGAATTAGAGGCTGCAAATGATTGTGGTAATAACATTAATAAGACCCAATCTTAATTACAGAATGAGGAAGAAAGGAAAACCATGGTTCATCTTCAGCCTGTTACTTAGTGAGACATGCCTCTGTTGAGTTTCACACTCTGAACCTGTGACTTTGACAGTTCCTGCTCCTTGCAATTTCCTCTGTGTTTCTGCCTTTGCAGTGTAGTACTCAGGCACCTTGTACACCCTGCTGCAGCAGATGAAATGCATCCAGCCAGCCTGCTCTGAGGTATGCTGGCAGCTGCTTTTGGCCCAGGTGGTCCTGACTGTCCATTTTCGTCACAGTCTGCTGTTTTACCTAATTATACAGAAAGTGAAATCCCAGATGCTGCTTTCTTCTACGACTTCTTTCCCGTCATGTGGTGCCATAAAAGAGCCTAATGAGGCATGTTCACCAACATATGGCAGAGCTATCTCAAATGTCTCTATAGATTATGTATCACCAGATGCAACACTAATGCCCAATCCTACAAATGCTGAAAGAAACAGAATGTACACAGCTATAAGTCAGAATAGGTTATTAAATTTCTGCATACTACAGTTTTTGAGGTTGGAGGGAACCATATGGAAAACACATACTTTTTACTTGGATTCTGCCATTGTTCTTATGATGTCCCTGGTCCTGCAAAAGAGAGCTGAGTTGGCAAAATGTACTTACCTATTCCTCTTTTTTCCCTGTGACACAGCAAAAGAATGAAGAAAGAAAACAAAAGCTTTTATTAATTTTCTTTTTGCTTTCTGTAACTGAGCTGGCATGCAGTGTGCTGCAATGTGTCTAGGTCAGCAGCGAAGGAGCTTTGGTTCTGAAATATTTCTGTTCCATCAGGTCTTCAGAGCTCCTGGAGTAAAGCACTGTTTGCTCCACCCTTTGCTAAAGGATGTTCTGAAATCTTTACTTACTGCTCTAAGATGTTTGATTCTGTTCTGTAGAAATTTTCCAGTTCTCCACATACTTTTGAAGTACCTAAAATGAGAAGGGTATATTTATATCCTTGTCTGTAGAAAAATACCTACTTGATCAAATTAATAACATACAGTCCATTTAATTGATTTAAATTAATTTGACAGAAATCATGTTAAGAATTCATGTGTATATGTTTATCCCCTGGGGAAAAAAATAGTTAAACCCCTTTTTCCTTCAACCTACATTTGCTCAGATTACCTCAGGAAATGCCAGAAGTTTATGTTCCTGAAGGACTCCTTTGTTGACCTGCTTGAAGTAATCATAAAACTTAACCATCAGAAAAAAAATTTAAAAATCCAGATAAGGTTGTTTCTTAGAATTGCATCAGTTGTTAGCAAAGGAGTTGGATTAGTACTGAACCCTGCATCCATCTGTATCACTGTTGAGCTTTTAGTGTGATTTGTCACCACTGGAATAAGTGTCCCATTTTGTTAGTGAAAAGCATTTTTCCTTGATCCTTAAGACACTTTTACGACATTTTAAGCATGTCAAGACACAGTTTATTATCTCCTGGCTGTATATTTGGAAAGTATACTGCATGCACATTTCAATATTTATAAGGGTTTTATGTATCATCCATTATTCTGCTTAAAAATGGATTGTAGAAAATTTGTGTTGTGGCTTGACCCTAATTTCTGAGAAGATAAACTCTCATTGAATCGTGCATTGATTCTCCTAAGACACTTTGAGCTAACTCTAGTTTTACCCTGTCTAACCACTAAATGTCCAAGTTGAATAGCTGACATCATCCCTACTAAACTTGTCTTGACAGCCATGAATATAAAGGTAGCTTAAAGTTTAAATGTTTGGTTTTACTGAACTGTTAGAGTCTTCTCAGAGCTGAATCTTCACCAGCTTCTACAAAAAGCTAGGTGATTTATTAAAAATACCTGTAAGTATGTACATGTTGTCCCTGTTAGTTGAATCATTTGTTTTCTGCAATTTCACTACTTAGCACACTGTAATTTTAGCATTTGGTGTATATTTAGTTAAACTCACTTATTGGTAAGAAAAATTTCCCTGCATGTGGTTACCTTTCATCTTCATTTTCATATTGAAAGACTTACTTCACAAATAGATTATCTTGAGGAATGTACACCCAAAGTACTGTGTTTTGGGACTGAACATTGTATTTTCTTTTCAAATAATTACTTCATACAGTTGATATAAAACATAATTGTTAGCAGCTTGCAAATTCAGTGGACCTTAGAATTCACTATTAAAGGGTATTTTGACAGAAACTTGTGATCACATAGCAGGTGATTGCTTCCCAGATACTTTCCACACAGCCTCCTGCTCCTCAGATTTATATTTTGTGGCTTAGACTCCATTTGTGTAGATGTTTTATTTCAGGAGTTACTTAAGCAGAATGTCTCTGCAGCCTGTTTGAAATAACATTAACTTTACCATTTGCAAAAATAAATGAGTCTTTTGTAGCAATACTTTTTTTCCACCACAATGCATTTCCAAATTGCTGTAGACGAGTAGTAGTAGTAAAACATAGCATTATTAAAGATTTAACTGAATCTGTGTTTCTAAAATCAGAATTATGGACACTGTTTTGAAACAGAACTTGCTGTGTTTCAGTGGCTCTGTGAATGGTAAAGATCATATATAGTTTGAAAAGAACTTGGCTCTCAAAAATTGAATTGGGATTGCTGATTTTTGTCCTCATGGTCTGGCCTTGTCTTAGCGTAGCATTACATGTTGAAACTCTTTTGACAGCCTGTTGAATTTTATCTTACATCTCTCTTTATTAAGTGCTATTTTATTTCTATACTTTCAGGAATTATTTACCTGACCTCAGTTCTTGGCCACCTGGCACATTCTGCACTTTCCCTGACTGTTTCTGCACGGGATGGGGGTGGCCTTGCCTCTGCCAGCTGCGCAGCTGTCACAGTAAACATCCTTCAGACTGTTTTGATCCCTGCCATATTTGAGAGATCCCGGTATAGCTTTTCTGTTCCAGAAGATGCACCTGAAGACAGCGTGATTGGCACTGTAAAGGCCAGAGAGCCTCCAAGTAAGTAACATTCTCAGTCAGAGAGATACTGTATTTTTGTTGTGACCATTAATTGGAAATAGCTGTAGATGTTTTTTCTCCCCATAAACTGTGTTATTCATTCAGTCTGTCAAGCATTAAATAGAATTTATTGTTGGTATTTACAGCAACTAGTGTAATGGCTGGTTTTATCAGGATACTCTTTAGAACAGTTGGAGATTCATGTTACTCTCCTTGGTAGTCCACAGAGATTGGCAGTGGCTTCCATTTTCTTCCTGATGGATTTCTATAATTGTAAATGGGGAGATAGGAAGCATGTTGTGAAAGTTTAAGGAAGTGTGATAGTGTGGCTCATGTTAAAGTATTAGCCATGTGAGGCAAATCTTAGAGCAATACTTAAAATCAGAGAGTATTCAGAAGTTTCAGAGGACCTGCAAGAAATGCTCCTGGCCACTCTTGAAAAGCCAAACCAAAACCAACCAACTAAACAAAACACATTGTCTCAAATTAAGTGGGGATGTCCACATGAATGTTTGTTGGACCTTTTGAAAATATATTTAATCTACGTGGGGTTTTTTATCATTTGTAAAGGGAAATGGGTTAGCTCCTGACAGTCCTTGGTCATAAAAGCCCTGTCCTGAAAGCAGTATTTAGTTCCTACGCAGAGCAGTGAGATCTGAGAGTCCATATAAGAGCCTGATGATGGATCTGTAAATGTAAAGTGGTAGATGACAAGATTTCATACAAGCTTGATTAGTTAGGTCCTCCCATTTCCTTCTTTTGGGAAGGGCTGTCCTCAGGGTGGAGATAGCACGCGTAGGGTTGCCTTGGTAGTAAGCCTGAATCTTTAGACAGCTTGTGCTTTAGTTAGCATCTGATGTATACATGTTACAACAATCGTGACCTGTGAACACTAAGTTTTTTAAAATACATTTTTTTCAGGGAACTGCCACCTGTTTCATTCCTTGCTATAGTGAATGCCTATGTGTAGTGAAATTGCTCCCACAAGACTAATTTATAGGAGAGTTTTTTCTGGTTTTTAGATGAGGGAAAAACAAGAGGCTATTATGTGATTTTCTCTATAGAGTTTTATAATACCAGTGTGATGAAAATAAAACAGTGCAGTAGTGGACATACTGTATACATTCATGTTTTACTGAGGGGCTCCAGGGATGGGAAGAAGGAAGCATAAAAAGCCCAAGAATGTCAAACATCTGTGTAGCTTACATTTATTCCATTGAATTTAACAGCATGTATTCTCCCCAGATGTTCTTGCCAATGTTTATCAGTTCCTTTTTAATTTTTTTTTTTACTTTTTACATTTTTTGTTGTTGTTTCCATTTCTAGATTCATTAGAAGTGGTTTCTTACAGAATTTGCTCCGGTGATCCACATGGACATTTCTCTATCGACCCCCACTTTGGCATTGTCCGCACCAGGAAGCAGCTTGACCACGAAGCTCAGTCTGTTGTGGTGCTCACTGTTCAGTCACAGCTGGGTAAATCCCCTGTCTACAGCAGCACTCAAGTCAACATATCTGTGACTGACATTAATGACAACCCCCCAGTATTTCCTACCAAATCCGATAAGATAACCATCTCACATACCCAGTCTCCTGGCACTGCTGTCTACATTGCTCATGCAGAAGACAAAGACAGTGACCTAAATGGGGTGATCAAATACAGTATTGCTAGCAAGCAGTCAGATGCATTTAGCATTGATCCAAGTCTTGGCGTGGTAAACCTTACCAGGACAGTGTTTGCAGAAAAGCAGCAGGAATATACTCTACACATAGAAGCCAAAGACTGTGGAAGTCCTCCTCTGACTTCAATGCTGGTGTTGACAGTGGTTATTGAAGAGCAAAAGATGGGCCCTACTTTGGTTTTCCAAAGCTTGGTGTATCAAGTAGAAATCAGTGAAGCTACCTCTCCAGGTACCCAAATCCTTCAGGTTCAAGCCCACTCACTTGATCCACACAGCATTACCTCCAATCTGATGTATTCTTTAGAGCCTAGCACTGAGTCTGTTGCATTTGGAATCAACTCTGATACTGGCTGGATTTATCTTCGGAAACATTTGAACTATGAATGTGCACAGATGCTGAGTTTTAGAGTCTTGGTCAGCATATCTGAGGATGAAAACGTCAGGCAAAATGCAAGTACATCTGTAGTAGTTAATGTCCTGGATGAAAATGATAATTCTCCCATGTTTATGCGTGAGAGCTACTTCTTTGAAATTGAGGAAAATCCGATTCCCAGTGGTGTGGTTGGCACCGTTACAGCTGTTGACAAAGACTCAGGAAGAAATGGACAGCTTTCCTATTTCCTCTTGTCTGATGGAAAGTATTTCAAGATGAATTCCAACACAGGTAGCATTTTATGATTTGCAATTTGCCTAATACTGCTTTTGGAAAGCAGCCTTCCCTAGGGGTATGGAAGTAAAGTAGAAAGCTTTCAGGAATAGTTGTGAATCTTTTGGGTTGATATATGAATATTTTAACTCAGAGCTTCGCAATTTGGGGAATGAAATAAACACAATACATTTTCATGAAGAATGGACTAGCCTTTAGGATTTTATTTTTTTCATGATTCTGTTCTGGTCACTTGGTCATAAGTTTTGGTGTTTGGCTTTAACTTTTAAATTATAGCTTCAACAGTTTATATGAGATTTTTTTTGCCTGTGATCAAGTAGAGCTGAAAAGTACACATCAGCCATGAGTAACTGTAAAGGTACTTATGAAGTTGGATAAATTGATTTAAAATGCTTGTGAATACTTTTGTAACTGACATCAAAACCGAGCTGATGTTGTACATGGCCTAACAGACGTCAAATTGGCTGAGAGAAATTTTTCACAGCATAGGGTGTACTCTGCAGTGAATCCCAAATGCCTTAAGTAATAGGTGTTATGTGTAACTCCAGAGATCAGAGCATGGAGAGCCTAAAGGAAGGGAATCCTTCAAGGGACACAGGCACCCTAAATAATCCAGTTTGGCAAAATGACATGTAGGAAGCAAAGATCTGCTGCTTAAAATTCTGATTTTTAGATGTCCAGTCGTCATAGGGAGTGAATAGGCTTTCCCAGAATTTCTCATTATGAATCTCCAAATAAAAGCAGGTTTCTTTTGATTACAGTTCTGGAAGTTTACAGGCAAACAGAATACTAGGAGTTAACAAAGAAGATTTTTTTTTTAAAAAACAGGTGGTTATCTGTGTGATGAGCTTTGGTTAACCACAAATCTCCAGCTGTATTGGGATTGGCTAAGCAGATAGGGAGAAGATTGGTCAGATTTATTTGCTGGGTTTACCAGAATGTATGGGAGACATAAGGGTTTATGATTAATGTACATAATTAATAAAAGCCCCTTGTCAGCGGTTAAGCCTTGTGCTCATGCTATTATCAGCCCTGATGTGTGGTGAAGGCCAGATGGATTTCTTTGGAAGGTCAGCACTCTGGTTCATACCGTTTTGTACCTTTGTTCTGGGGCACCCAGTGTACAGTAAAAGATGTCATAGGGCACTGAAGTACATATGCAAAACAGTGATTGACAGAATGCTTCTACAGGAAGAGGTTTGGAAAGCCGAGGTTTTCGTGTGAGTGATCAGGTGTATCAGAGGGCACGTATCATTATTTCAGATTAAATTTAACGCATAATTGCTCGCACACACTAAGCGCCTAACGCCGTTTCTCCCCGCTTTTCTCTGGCCCTCAGGTGAAATCATAAACTGGGCGGCGCTGGACCGCGAGGAGCGGGCGCACNGTCCGCCCCGGCCGCGCACGGCGCGCCGCAGAGCTGGAGCGCTGCATGGGCAAAATTCCCTTTATGGGTGCGCTGGGACCCCTTTCGGCTTCCCACCTCCGAGTTTGAGTTAGCGCGCTATGCAGGCCGTGGCACAGGGTTGCTAGAACTCTGTTGTTTAACTGTGTCCTGAAATGCTCGTTGCACTCGCTGTAAATATTACTGACGTGGACAACAGAGCAGCAACTGAACTCTTGCCTTACGGCGAGGGATTTGTTTTAAGACTGGCTTTATCCATGTATAATTGCAAATCACTTATAAACTACTTGGTGACAGGTTTTGGAAGGGCAGCCACCAGGAACACTTGTAACCACGGTCTTTGCAAAAGACTTCGATTCTGGAAACAACGGTGTTGTATTATATTCAGTAGAATCAGGTAAGAATTTAAAGGGTTGTTAGTACAACAGGATACATTAAAATTACTAGCATTTTAGAAAAGCCATGTATCATACAAGGTTTTATGTTTACTTTGAGTCTGGTAGAATAAAACTGCCTTTGTAAATAGGAATCAGCACCATCGTGGGTCTTACAGAGTATCTAAGGAAATGCAAGGAGCTGCCTTTCCTCCCTTGGCTCTCTGCCCCATCTTTCAGGGAATTTAGTTACTTTTGTTACTGGCCAGAGAGTGTTCAAACAGCACTCAGAAAAGATTAGGACCATGATCTTGTACTGTACGGCTTAATATTTCAGTCAGTTATTTAACATCATAAAGGAAAAATGTTCTCTCTTTTCCCATGACCAGCTGAAAATTTTCTTGCTAAAATAACAGTTTGTGACAGTCTGAGACAGGGATCAGAGGGATCAGCAGATAATCTAGGCAAACAATGAGGTTTGTAGTTTTAAGTTCAAGTTCCACACTTTGTTTAGCACTGTGTTAACCTGACATAGCATGGCTGCCTAAAAACACTTCTGTTTAGTTTTCCCCATGATTCCTACATGTAATAGTTCACTTCTTGGGTAAGCTATAGGATCTAGTTTTGTTTGTGGTGAAATTAATAACAGAGCAGTCCTAAATTAGAACATGGGTGGGGCTGAGGTGTTAATACTGGTAGGAGACAGATGTGATGTCTGGTTTTGCTGCATACCACTTGCTACACTTTCATAAATGTGAGAACTCCATTTGTAACCAGGAAGGAAAACAGGTCTGTTCCTCCCACTTTCCTTCACTATTGCTTCAAAACAGTAAGAGCTACCAGGAGCAGAACTATTTCTTTTTTGTTTGGTTTCTGTTCTATTCTACCAGTTTAATGTAATCAATACTTTTTAAACTCGGGATATGTAATCTATGGTGATTTGCATGTAGAATTTACTGTTTCATCAGAGCAAGAAAACATTATTCCCTTAATTTGAATATAAATGACTACTTATTCCAGAGGGAATTGGACGGTATCTTAGACTTTTGCATTTTGAATAAGAGTATTTTGCACAAAAAAAAAATCTCCCTTGTGTAAAAGTAGTGTGCAACCCTTTGTTCGAAAAGTGATGGCCAGGCAATACCAGAAGTGTTTTTCAGGAGTCTCTGCCTGGTGATGTATCTAACTATATCCCCTTCCTTCAAACAGCACATTGGATTTTCTTACTGGCTTCACTTTAGAGCCCCAGAGGGGAGTAAGTAAGAGTTCAAATTATAAAAATGACTAACAATACAAAATATGACTAGCCTTGCAAAAGCTGCCTCTGGAAAGAACAAAAGGATAAAAACAGCAGCAAACACACCCCCGTTTCCCCCTCCTTCAAATGCAAAAAACACTAAAAAAATCCCTCCCAGCCTTGGAACTGGATATTTTCCTGATAAACAAATCCAGAAACAGCTGAGCTTCTCTGATACTAATTTTTGTTTTTGTTAGTTGGCTCACAACCTTTAACATCTGGTCTTCTGTTTCATGGTGAAGTTTTTGCCTGTTTTATATTTAAAATAGTATTGTCTAGTTCTGGGACATTGTTCAGTACTTAAATATGAAGAAGAAATATGATCTGATATACAGCCATATTTGTTAAAGAGGGAGACAGCAGGTTAATTGGAGAACTCCATGCAGACCAGTGCTCTATTCTTCAGTCATGGGACTGCCACAAGATGGAGAGCTGCAAGTGTCAGCTGTTCAGCTTGTAAATGTTGCTTTTAAAATGGGATAATTTTTAATGTTCTTGAGATCTTAAAGAAATGTCAAGGTAGGAGCAATATACTAAGCTATGCAGGAATGTTAATGACAAATGCCAACAAAATGCATGAGGAAAAATTTGTAAAAGAACTGTGAGGTTTACACACCAGATGAATTTTAGGTTACAGGGAAGTAACCTAAAATTTGAAAATGTCCCTTCCTCTTCCTAGAAAGTCAAAGCATGTCACCCTTTAAAAATTATGTGTTTGGAAATTGGTGATCACATGACCCTTCGTCCACTTCTGCATTATCACTAATTCAGAGGGACGTTAATCCCAGCTGTGTATACTGTTCATTCTTTTGTGATGCTGGCAACTGGAAAGTGATTTCCCTGGACTTCTTTATGACTATCAGTAGGATATAGTGTAGCATTTATAACAGAAATTAGTGTGTATTTATAGGGCATCTGGAACTACTGCTTTGTGTGTTCAGACTAGCAGTGACAGAGATTTTTACAGTTATATTTGGAGCAATTACATGAATGCAATATTAGCCTTTGACCACACAAGAGAAGCCTAGTTACACTACTAACATGCACAAATTGGTAAGTGCTGTCCATGTGTCTCTGAAGTAGTCCTTGTTCTCCAGAATAAGTAGGAAGCAACGTGCAGGGAGCATTCCTAGGCTGCATTTCTGTGGAAGTCTTCATCACGTTCAGGTTCTTTGGGAGCCATGGCATTGCCTTCCTCTTCTCTGTTAAGGGAAACAACTTTTCCATCATCATGGAGAGCCTCATGTAAATGAAGGTCTGGCCAACAGGTTGGACAAGACACAGGTGAAAAATTTAATTGTAAAAACATACGTATTTATGGCAGGTTACTTTTGCAAGCTCAAGAAGAGACTGGGGCCATTAGAGTCTAGTTATTGAGAGATTCAATTTTTTTCTGTTCTATGCTTCATTTGCTCCTTCCAGTTTCCTTATTTCTTATCCATTTCTCCTATACTTTTTTCCTTTTCTCCTCAGACACAAAAGTACATATTTAGGGTGTATGATAAAAGCAACAGTTGTCTAATTCAGGTGACCTTTGAGAGCTCAAGAAAAATTTCTGGAAGTGCAGTGAGCATGAGCTTTTAGAGCAATGACTGATATGCTGTATGGGTGTTAAACATTTTTCTCAATGTAAAAGTTTTTTCTAACTTTCAATCAAATGGCTACACTTGGAATACATTTTAAAAATAAATTGATAAAAATACTAAAAAAATAGACATGGGGCATTTCAGTTTTCACTGTCTTTGTAGTGTGGTATCAGATAAAAACCCGAAAATGCAAAACACTTACAAAACGGAAGTTCCAAGGGGGTTTGCTTATATACTTCTCTTTCCCATATTTTCAGATTTTTTTGTTACTTTCGTTGCCACCAAAATATGCACAAAACTATTTCATGCAATATTTGAATTTTAGTGTAACTGTAAGTGTAGATTGTAGCAAAATATTGAAAATACATGCATGCAATTCACATTATGTGTTCTGTTTCTCATATCTCCTGTGACTTTTGCTTAGCTGGGATTTTGTGTCATGACATATTATATGGAACAAAATAGCGGATCTGTGACTGCAGACATATTGTTGAGACCTACACCAGGAAAGTAAAACAAAAGCTGTTTAGGAAAACAGTAATATAGCAACATTAGTATTTTGAAACTACCATGAAAAATGCAAAATGCATGACTGTCTCATTCAATACAATTGTCTCTATATATTGTTTCCTTTTGTTCTCAATTTCACTGTTAACGTTCCAGATAGCAAGACTGAAGCCAGAAGGGTCTGATGAAGAATTAGAAGGCTATATTCATGCAAAAAAAATAGCAGAACAATAGTGAAAAAGCTCCTATTTGTTTGTTGTGAAAACCCAATTTTCTACCTAGTTTTCTGAGTGGTTTTTTTCCTTCAAATGTTACAGGTGCAAATGTTTTAGAGTTACAGGTGATATAATTGGTTCCAAAAGTGAGCGTCTATATATGCAGTCAACTAATTTGAATGTGCAGATTTGGAGAACATAAACAGCTTCATGCTCGCTTAGGTGTCTGTGGAAATATAGTTCTTTATGCGTGTTTTGTGTGCTACATATGCACTGAATTTATTTTTACCACAGTTGTTTACTATAGTAGCATCTGTTATGCTGCATGACTTACTTAACCCACTGGCACACCTTATTAAAAATTCACATAACAGAAAGAGAGAAATACTTATAACAATTGCGATTTTCTCAGCTTCTGGTCATGTATATAAAGTAATAGATACTTCCCCATTCTACTAAAATTTGAAAGTAATTTGTATTTCATTTCTTGAAAAAGGGGGGAACTATGTGTCAGTCTCTTTTCCCAGGGGAGGTTTAGATTGAATATTAGGAAAAATTTCTTTACTTAATGGTTTGTCAAACATTGGAACAGGCTGCCCAAAGAGGTGGTGGAATCACCATCTCCAGAGGTATTTAAAAGACACGTAGACGTAGTACTTAGGGACATGGTTAATTGAACTTGTTTGGGTTAATGGTTCCACTTGATGATATTAAGGATCTTTTTCAGCTTAAATGATTCTGTAATTCTAAGTTACGAAGAGCTATTTGTTCATCTGTGGTAAAATTATTCTTTACAACTCTCAAATAAGTAGTGTGGCTGCAGATAATAACTTTAATTAAAAGCTACTTTATTAGAGTGCCACCAGTCCTTGATGAAAGATATAAGCATAATTTCAAGCATTCGCATGTTGCAACAGCCTACTGTAAGATTGTAGCTACCCCCAGCTGGCTGCTGGTACAGAGCACAAGGGCAGGTGGAATCATTGCAGGCACGGTGTATCATAGGGGTCAGCAGTGATCTCTGCTGGGTCCCATAATCTGCAAGTCACAGGAGATCCCTGACCTTTCATGTCAGTTTGGAGACTGAGACTTAATTCCTTCTCTGGCCTTGTCTGCCAAGGTTAGAAATAGGAGGATCAGTCCTGGGCTATCTTGTTGCCCTCCTGATGCACACACAATTGGTGTGAGTAAAGGTGGTACCAAACCGGGCAGTTGCTTTAGTACTCTATGGAATTTCTCTCCATATTTTTCTAAATCCACATTAAGTGGTTTATAATAACTGTTACTCAGTGAAGGAAGAGGAGGTGAACCAAACACACCAGAGAGATCCAAATGGGTGCAGCAGGTTCCTTTCTTCCGGGGCGTGTCCTTTTTCACTGTTCATTACAATGTTCAGTACTATGGAGGTAAGCCGTTACTGATTCCCTATAACACATATCTGTTTTTACTCCACAGAAGAGGATATAGGACACTTCCAGATCGATGCTGTCAGTGGAGAGTTAAGAACTACCCGGCCTCTGTCACATGCCGAGAGATCCGACTACAGAGTGATGGTCACAGCCAAGGACCAGGGGGTGCCTTCGCTTCAAGGACATGCTGCTGTTTACATCCAGGTACCTATTTGTGTTGTACAGATAGGACAGCTGTGTTAAATGCTTAGTTTGTTTGAAGAAAAAAATGCCATTTTTGCAAGAAGACTGGGAAATAAACTGAAAAAGGAAGAAGTTCAAAATTGTAATCGCCTTATAGTCTTATGGTGCTTTCTTTAGCCATTTTTCTGTTGAGAGAGGAATTGAGAGGGCAGACTCATTTTGATTTGTTAAGAATGTACAACAGCATTCTGGATCATCTTGGAAATAGATGATGCTTGTGCTTTAGTAGGATATCATTGGAAACACTAGAAAATGGGAGGAAATATCCAGGTAGGCAGAAAGAAAAACACATACCAAGTGGGACTGAAAGTGGGGAAGAGAGTAGACTTTTTTGTTTTCTCCACTAAGTTCCTCTCTTTTCTAAATTCTGTCTCTACAACCTTGTATAAAGATATCTCATTTCTTTGTGCTGGTTTGTACAGAGCTGCTCTTTATGGGAGTGTGAAATGCAGCGTGTGCTCATTCCATAGCCAACCACCTGCTGTTCATTGAGCCACAGAGGGGCTGCTTTGTCCAGGCCACCTGTGCATTCCTCTGTCAGAGGCTGAATGTCATTGAGGATGCTATTTTCAAGTCACCTAAAGATGGTTAATTCTGGATAGCTTGTAGTAACGTGCTTCAGTCCAGGCAAGGCAAATGCTGTTCCCACAGTTACAGGACTCTTTTCCCTGAGCAATGGAAGAAACAGCAGGTGATGAACTGACCATAACCCTCCTTCCCTGTCTCCCTGTACCCCTGGAGGAGGAGGTAGAGCTGGGAAGTAAGGGAGGGGTGGGGGGAAGGTATGTTTTTAAGGTCTTAATTTACTTCTGATTATCCTCCTTTGATTTTGTTAGCAATAAGTTCAGTTAATATCTCTAATTCTAGTCTGTTTTGGCTGGGATGGTGTTTGCTGAGTGATCTCTCATGGTCCTTATTTCAGCTCATCAACCTTTATTACGTTTTCTACCCCTGTTCAGCGGCAGAGGGGAATGAAAAATCATCTTTGCTGGTGCCTGACATCCAGCCAGGGTCAGCCCACTACACATTATAATATTCATAACAACATTGGGAAAATATTGCAGGCTTTGTGTTTCGGTTGCAGGTGATCCCACTTCCCAATGGGAGATCTGGCTTCTCTCAAGACTTCAAGCACTTTGTTGTACCTGAAAATTTTAAACCTGCACAAGTGTTGGATTCCCTGAAGGAGCCGAGTAACCATCTGGCACTTAACAGGAAACTGCATTTCAGTATTGCTCAAGATGATAATGTTTATTTTGAAATAGACAGCTTGACAGGAGACCTTTATCTTTCCAGGGAGCTTGACTATGAAACAGATTCACACTTTCTTTTGCAAGTTATTATAAAGGATTATAATAATCCCCCCCAAAATAGCACTGTCTTCCTAAGTATTGATGTAGAAGATAAGAATGATCATTCTCCATATTTTCAAGATGACTTTGTAGTGATTGGCATAGAAGAAAATGTAGCTGTTGGCACTCTGGTTTACACATTCAATGCAAAGGATGGAGATGGCGGTTTTCTGAATAGCAAGATAGAGTATTCCTTAGAAGTGAGTAACATGGGTGAAAATCCATTTCTTATTCACCCTTTGTATGGCACTTTGACCACAGCTTCTCCACTGGACAGGGAGATTACTCGTTCTGTGATCTTGACGGTTTTTGCAGAAGACCAGGCAATAAATCTGACTGATCGTCGGCTGGATTCCCTTGCTGTGAAAATTGTTATTTTAGATATCAATGACAACAGTCCCAGTTTTGTGTCTTCGCCTCTTTCCTATGTCATGGAGGATGTGGAGGTGGGCTTCCTTGTACACCACATAATTGCAAAGGATCCTGATGAGGGAAGAAATGGACAAGTAACATATCACATTCTTTCAGGCAATGAACACAAAGCATTTGTACTGGATAAAATCACAGGTACTGTAACTTCTCTTCTCTGGGGTTTCTTGTGTTGTGATTCTCACAGTAACATTTGGGAGTGCATACCATGCAGTAGTGAAATACCTCATCAGTGTGGCACTCTGCCCAGGTTACTACTTATTGTCCTCAGGGGTGATTGCTTTGGGCAGTACACCACACAAGCAGGACAGTACAGAGCACAGTGGTCTAGCTCGGTGAGACTCAGCTCAAAAATTTTGGCATAACACCATTACTGCATTGTGTAGGTGTACTGGTGCATCTTCCAATAGTGCATTAAGGAAGGTAGAAAGAAAATGCGTGCAGTAAAGTACTTATTCTGATTTTGGCATGATGCATACTTAAAACGTGCACACATGTGTGTACACATGAGGAAGGGCAAAGTTGAGATCAAGGAGTTGCATTATTCTGCAGGTGGAACATGTTCAGTGGAGGCTCAAAGGGCTGATGAATTTAATTTTTCATCCCTCTGAAATTCTCTGGTTTCTAATTATACTATGTTCTCACAAATGTGAATATCATCTTAATAGTTGTAACATTTCCTGATTCTTATTCTGATTTTGAATTCTTTAGTTAATGCAGCTGACACTGATTTGTAGAGCTCCTAATTGCATAACTTACATGCAAAAGAAGACAAATATTTAAGTTAATTAAAGTTAAAAAGTTAAGCCCAAAGTGAAATAAAAAGCAATCTCTGAGCTTCACTTGAATTTTCCATGAATCCCAGTTTCCCTGGATGCCAAAGGTAGTATTTCTGGGCCAATTAGCACTGTAGAGGAAATCACAGGTATGACTGACTGCGAAGTCTGGAAGCCTTGCAGCAGTGGCATGGCAATGCTACATTGAAGCTGTGAGTGCTGGAACAACTAGGATCCTAATCTGGACCAGGATATTTTTTTTAAAAACCTTTTTTTTTTAACTTAGGACTCCTAACTACAGCCCAGTTTCTAGACCATGAGGTTCAGGAGCGCTACAGTTTGACAGTCATAGCTCTTGATGACGGCAGCCCAGCTCTCTCTGCCACTCAAGTTTTAACCATCATTGTTCTTGATGTGAATGATGAGACCCCAGTATTTCTGAAGCAACTTTATGAGACTGCGGCTCATGAAAACCGTGATCCAGGGGAGTTTGTCGTTAGAGTGGAGGCTGTGGACCGAGATGCAGGTAATTTGTGTCCTTCTACTAGTAATTTTCTTGTGGGCTATAGTAGACCAATCCATTCTTGATGCCTTGTGTGCACAGCTGTTGTGCTTTTCCTAAGGAAATGTCCAACTTTTGAGTTTCAAAATACAAGTTTTGGTTCAGACTCTCAGTCTTTAACTGGAGCTTGGAGGTATTCTGACTTGCATGCTGGGGTAACTTCAGCTCTGATGGGTATATTAAATGTAAAATGTGTTCTTGTGTGACAGAGCATACGTAGGTTTTATGTGAAGAAAGCCAGCATATATGAGTCAGCAAACAATATTCAACTCAAAGTTAGTATGTGAACATTTTGTCGCTCTCAGTCAGACCGTTTTGGAAAGTTTTAAAGCAGTTCACTAGTCAAGAGTCCTGGTTTTGTAGCAGAACCGGCAAGTATGCACTCATCTTTTCTGACCAGAGAGGGGCACTGTCATCCAAGATTTTCTAGCTGGTTGAGCAGTGAAAGGATAGAGGAAGCTGCTCCGGATTTTAAGTAGGCCTTTACATGCTAAAGATTGTTAATACTTTGCTTTTCAAAAATACACAGAATGGATGAATATTATGTGGGGACGGTTCATCTCCTCAGTGAATCACATCTAAGAGCTAAACCTGAGAGAGTCGGCTAAGCAACAAAAAATTCCATCCGGTCCTTCACCCACCTGCTCTTTTGAGCTATCTAAAATGCATAGCATATGATGTTGCAGGAAGTACATATGCTGGAGCAGTTATACAAGGTCTGTGGGATAAATAATAAGATCTGGAAAGAGAGTTAAACATTACAGTAGTGCTGTCTTTGGCCCAAAGGTAGTCTCAACACAATGAATTACTTCATTTTTACTGTGGGTTCACTTTCTGCACTTTCTTTAGAATTGTGTAAGACTGTGCTATCCTAAAAGCAGATAATGGAATTTGTTAGCAAAAATAATCTGTATTCAGTAAGATTTGTCATTTTAATGTAGAGCCCCTACTGACTACAAAAGGCTGATGTGAGCTCAATAGAGGTAATAAAAAGAAAAGACATTTCCCAAAAGTATGTATATGGTTAGGTATCCCTGTCTGTTATGATCTCCATTAACAGCTGATTTATACTGCAGTCTGCCTCTGTATCTCACTCTTCCAAATATGTTCTTTCTTTTGTGGATCAAAAATAAGGTGATCCATGAAGAAAGGTTTGGAAGGTAAAGGAGTCAACTGAGATTTTCTTAAATTCTTCTCCCTCCTTTTCCATCCCTTATAATTTTTTCACATCTTGTGGGAAATACAGCAGAAAAGAAAATTCCAGAGCAGTTAGTGGGAGGGAGCTGGGGTGGCTTGGCAGGGTGGAGAGGAAGGGCATTCCAAGTGTACTGGGTGGCACAGTGTGTGTCTGCCTGTGGAGGAACTTTGGGCTGGAGCACTGTTGTGGCTGATGGTTCCTTCCTGCTATTTTTTTAAAGTACATTTTCCAGTAACCACAGTCCTTCTGTTGGGTCTTTTTCTCACATTTGCATGATTTGGCCCCATGTCATGGGTGTGTAATAGTATTGTTTCAAATTAATATGGAAATGATATTCATAATGTAAGAAAGTTTGATTTATATAAGAGTCATAGAAATATAATGCTACTCACTTTTCGTACGTTTTTGGAACACAATTTTTGATTAAGATTACTCCTGTTGTGGTGGGTTTGTTTTTTTTGTTTGTTTTTTTCATCATATATTTATTTTTACACACTCTTTAAACTGCAATTCACATCCCAGTAATATTTGTATAGTGTCAGTGATGGACTTTCTCCCATCACACTTTTTTATTCACTTCATATGTTCCCTGAGTGACCACTGGGAGGAACCAGTCATTATCAAGCTTTTGCTTTATTTTCCTTTGTACTTCATTCTCTGTGACTGGAAGGGGATCTTTTTGGGGGAACTCACAAGTAAAATGTCTGACTTTGGTTTACTTTCACACGAATATCCCTGAAATCTGTTTGTTCAGCCACCTCCCTCCTACACATTATGACAGCAGCACTTACTGCATCTCCATGTTGCCTGACTTTGGGAGCCTTTAGGGAGTCTTCCATGCCCTCACCCCCACCCAGCTGATATCTGACAGCTCAACATCAGTAAATGCAAGTGTAAAAGATGTTAATATTGGAAAATATGCGTACTGGAAAAATGTGCATGGGAAAGCAGATACCAGCGGCGTATTTAAGATAGGTCAGGGTTTTTTCTTGAGGTAGGTCTTTGCAGAAGAACTGAATTGTCATTTGGCAAGGTCTCCTTCTAAGCTGATGTTCACCTCTGTGGTTCAGTCGTTATGTCTGGAGCCTTAGGAGAAAAATCTTAAAAGGTTAATAGGAACCACTGAGTTCGAGTTATGAGACAGGGCTTACTGCCATTCATTAGACATTATTGTAAGGACCTATAAAGATGAGACTTGAATCTGGATTTGGGGTGGGGGGACATTTTTTATTTCAATCTGTAATTTCAGCCCCTAAAATGTGACCAGTGCTACTCAATAATTAACCAGCAGGTTGGATTGCGTGCAAATGTGCTAAGTGCTGTGCTGTGGTGTGTGAGTGTGTAGAGTCATCATGCTCCTCTCCTGGGCAGGGTATGCATCTTTTTCCTATTGCTGCTTTACAGTCCTAGCAGTTGGATACAGGAGACAGTAAATGTTTGGTAAATAAATGTAATTAAGGTGTCACATATCTGTGTTCTTTAAGGGTTAAAAGTTTTAACTTCAGCATTGTGTGAATAGTCAACTTGAGTGGCACCCATGTTTTTTCAGCACTGGTTGTGAATAGTGTCTTCCCTCACATGGGTGTTTCTCCATCAAATCCCGTGCAGATTGTCTTGTGCTTGATTGCAGCAGATGAGAACAGGTAGGCAGTGTTTGACACTGAATAGGAGTTTTCATATGACTGGAAGTGTCATGTATTTTTCAGGTGTACCAACTGTCCTTGCCCTACTAAAGGACTAATTCTGGGGGGGAAAAACACAGAACGTTTGAACAGAATGTAGGAAAATTTTCAAAAAAAATAAGAGCACAATAGTCAATCCCTTTGGGTATAACCTAGGATTAAACTCATAAAGATAATAAATGTTATGGAGATGACATTATACTTTCCTTGGGATGAAACTAGAAGAAATATGAAAGGAATTATCTTAAAACCATTATAGGTAAGAATGTTGAGTCTCATTTCCTTTTCAATTAAGGCGGGCAACTTTGAAAGAAAGGTTTCTAAAAGTTTTAGCCTATTTCCTAGAGAAAGATGGGAAGGCTGATAACCTTGCACTGTATACAAATTGTAGGTCTGATCAGGAACTGTATGGAATTGTCATACAGAAGAACTTAGAGGGAGAAGAAAGACACAGACAAGTAGACTTGAATGTGAGGAGAGTTACTGTGTTTTCCTAAGACTTCCATTCTGTTTTAAAGGGCTGAATTCCTTGCTTCAGTATGAAATCTTACCAGGACCTGGTTATGAGCAATTCAAGATGAACTTGGATAGTGGAGAACTTGTAACAGCTGCATCTCTGGACAGGGAAACCCAGGAGATTTTCAGTATTAAAGGTAGAAGTGTGAAATATCTATGAATGCCTTTAGAGTTGGAAGTGAGAGTGAGTGGGATGTTATTATCAGCATTACTTTTTTCATGCTTTCTGAACTAGATGCAAGTGGTAAGATCTTCCAGTACAGAGGGGATATGCTTTCTGCAAAGCACAAATAACTCTCCTACTCTGATATTCTTAAAGAACATGTTCTGTTGCACCCACAGCCATTGAATGACATTTGCCTTCTTTTTATTGATCTTAGTTTTGGTTCGGGACAGTGGAACCCCATCGCTGTCAAGCACAGTGACAGTAATCTGCACAGTGCTGGATGAAAATGATCACTCTCCCACATTTCTTCTTCCTCCCTCTGAGATCTTTATTCCAGAGAACCAACAGCCTTCTGTTGTTTACGTTATCCAGGCTGTAGATATAGATGCTGGCAGTAATGGAGCTCTAAGATACAAAATAATTGGTAAGTTACATTCCATCATTTTGTTAGTATAAATCGGGAATATATAAAGCAGTATCCAAGTTTTAGACTAGTCTTGACTTTACCAGGCCTCCCCAGCTCCCATCTTGTCCCATGCTTATTTTATGTGGAAAATAAAATAGATCTTTCACCCTTTGTCAGCACTAATAAGCACTTCCCAGGCATACTTTCATTCTGCTTTCTGGATTTGAAATAGTGCAGAAGAGAAAAATAAAAAAAATACCAAATCCTGGAATGAGACATTAATCATTAAGGCATAATTTTGTTCTTTATGTTATAATTGTAGAAGTCTGAATGTAAATATGCCCTTGAAAATGTAATTGAATTTATTTATTTAATTCCATTTCATAAATTTTATTTTGTAAGAGCTTCTTTTGCCCTGCAATTAATAATGTCATGTTTGGCTTCCATCTTGCCAAACTTTCCCTATGTCCACTATGCCAAAGTAAGCTCCATAGCTGTTCAAAGCCTCTTGTAGTATCTTTGGACAAGTACAAGTTTGCTATGCTTACTTTGGTTTGTGGCTCTCAGCAATAGCTCAAATGTAGTCAGAGAACTACTGTGGTAAAAACCAACACATTTTTCTTTGAAGAAACAGTTATAAATTACTTTTTTTCTTGGTTTTAATGTTGTGATATTCTGTGACATTTAATTTAGTTACCTTTGGTCTTTCTGCATGTTATAAAGTACGTATGCCATTCACTGTTACTAAAAATGCTGACTTTTCAGTTGACTGCTTTGTATTTATTCCCAGTGCCCCCAAATGATGACCTTGCACAACTCTTGAATTCAAGAGATAGTTTTGTAGAAGAGAACAAGGAGCAAGCAATTACAATCGTCAGCAGTGCTTTATAGATTTGTGGAATTTGTAACTAAGGTTGGGAAGAGGTCACTTCATGCAGCAGCATAGATGCATGAGCTTTTATAAGATGGGCTGGTTTTAGAAAAAAGATACGCATTTGGTCAAATGGACAATCTTTAAATTGATATGACATTCTGCATTTGCTGTCATTGCCACCCACTGATTTAAATGAAATACAGGTTTTATTTGTATGAGAAATAAAATACGTGAAAGGCACATGAGCACACCAGCTGTATGAGCTATTGGACCTTGTTATTGTAATTAGCATAGAGTATTCACAAGGGATTCTTTTTTAAAAGTAGTTGTTTGTAATCATTTCATCTTTTATGTGTTTGAAAGGTGGAAATGTTGGAGAATACTTCACACTAAATAACACGTCAGGCAAGCTGCTGGTCACTCGTAGCTTAGACAGAGAAGACATCAGCAATTTCACGCTTGTAATTGAGTGCCATGACCTAGGCAGTCCCTTGAGAAGCTCCACTACACAGCTCTGTCTAACAGTCTTGGATGAAAATGACCACAGCCCAAAGTTTGCAAAGACCCAGTATCAAGTCTCTGTGATGGAAGACCTGGAGGAAGGCTCAGCCATCCTGAACCTCTCTGCTTCTGATGAAGATGGTGGCTTGAACGGTGAAGTTAGGTACTCCCTCATTGACGACACCTATGGAGCATTTGCAATTGACAGTGTCACGGGATCCTTAGTTACCACAAAGGCACTGGACCGGGAGACCAAGTCCCAGTACACGTTTAGGGCTGTGGCAAGTGACCGTAGCACCCATTTTCCAAGGAGCACCACTGTCAGTGTTGTGGTGCACGTTGATGATGTCAATGACAACGATCCCGTTTTTTTGCAGAATCCTATCAGGGTCTTTGTGTCTGCTGAAACTGCTGTGAATGAGACAGTAGCCACTGTGAGAGCAGAGGATGTGGACCTGGGATCAAATGGAGCTATTGTTTTTAATTTGATGGTGGCAGAAACTGTGTTTCAGATGGATGTGAAGACAGGTGACATCATTCTTCGGGAGCCCTTGGATTCCAAGGACTTCAGTACCCAGCTGCTAGTGACGGCTTCAGATCAAGGCATTGCCCCTCGAACAGTCACAGCCATGGTCATTATCTTTACAGAAGAGCAAGAGGAGGTGATCTCATTCAGCCACAGCATGTACGAAGCAAATGTGCCTGAGAACAGTGCAGCAGGTGGGCATGAAATCCCTCTTCTTGGAGTCACCAATCTCCCCTCCTATTGGAATGGTAATTGTAATGAGTAGTATAGGGAAACTTTTTTTTCTGTGCAGCAGCAGGGAAAAATTCGTGTGCATGTAGCCAATACCCATTTGCCTCTTTCCAGTGCACCAGCATGAAAAAGATGCAATGCCTCCATTGTCTAATCATTAATTTAGCAAAATTACTTAAATGATGGATGGACAGCATTGACTTGTTTCACTGGGCAGTGCACACAAGCTCAGATGAGTTGAGTGTTGGGAACCGGTTGCAACCTGGCATTTCTTGTTTTCACAATAACCTTTCACAAGCTGTAGTAGATTTCAGAAATGCCTTATTGAAGTTTTGGACTTTGCAGAAGAAGGAGAAAGGGGTGTAGGATAGGGTGGAGAAAGTCAGAGACTATTGGTACATAGTCACTTGGATAGGCTTCTGCATTGTCTCTAGGTAGAGACTGCACTATGGAATGATACCTAGCAGCTTCAGTCACAGGGTGCTTACAGTTTTATTTGGATTTTTTCTGGGTAATGATGAGAATTACCACTCCAGTTTTTATTATTCAAAGAACATTAATAGTTATCCCTCCAGCTATTTAGATGTGGTATCTTCTCCTGCATCAGGGATTGGTTTTGTCCTGATGAGGGGCAGAAAGGAATGCCTTTCACATATTTCTGTCCACAAATCTCACTATTTAATTGGCCAGATGTATTTAAAGATCTGACTTGTACTATATTCTCAATTCAAAAAGCTCAAGAGGTTCACCTTGAACAAGTCATTTATCTTTGTTTTAATTCAAACGCCCCTCAGTAAAACAAGAGCGGTATTCTTTTATATCCTGAGGGAGAGACTAGTTAATTCACAGATCAAGAGTGTAACAGCCTGCATATTGGATTATGAATCAGTAAATAAGAAATGTGTTAGTAATTTTGGAAAACCAATCAATATTCTTGGGTGATTGCCAACAGAAGAGAGAATGAAGGGTGAAGATGTCTGTTGCAGTAATTACTGCTGTGGTTATTCAGCCATTCCTTCCTCTGTACTTGTTTGGGACTACAAGCGAAATTTTCAATTGTTACATTTAACAAAAGAAAATAAAGATCTGAGCTTTATGACAATAGATAAACTGCTCTGATCCTTTTTAAGTGTAGATGTGTTCCTGGGTCAGGCTAGAAAAGCCAGCCTGAAATTACAGAAATGCCGCAAGGAACCATGATATCAGAATGGTGTTGTGTTCTCCATTTAATCCACAGAAATATAATTAAGATTCAATTTAAGTTGTTTTGATTAAAGGAAATTTAGCAAAGCTTCAGGGTAAACAGGAGGGTTTGATCACAAAACGTTAGCTTGTATTTAATAATACTTCCATTTGCTAAGAAGATTGTTCTAAGAATATAAGAGATTTTACCAAATACTGGTACTGTTTGTCTCTGTTTATACTATTTTCCTTTTTTCACAAGCATAAATAAATATCAAATATTTTACATTTCAGTGGGGAAGAAAAGCATAATTGTAATTAAAACTCTCATAGTAGTTAGCTTATAGGATAGATGTGATCCTGGGACCCCTACAAATGTGAATGGCACCAGTGTATTCAGTCCAGGGAAGATTTACATTACATACTGATTATTTGTAGAACTGGTATTAATAAATGTGGCATCTCTTCATAATTTTATTTCTGCCTTAACTGATGGAGGGGAAAAATGCTACGTTTATTTTAGAAAGGATAAAAAATGTGAATAATATAAATGACAAAAACCGAAGCCAAGGGTCCTTAGTTTTAATTTAGACTAAACCTATCAAATGGGTAAGTGCCTAAAGAATTGGTCCTTGTGGTCACATTTTCTTTGTATTTGACCTTCAAGTTTAATGACCTTCAGAAAGCCCCATTTTTCTATTTTTTTGGTTTAATATTGACTATTTAATGTATTTAAGTATTATATACTGTATTACAGCAGGCACTTAGAAGCTAATCAATAAATAATAAAGTGACTGTGCTTTCAGAGGGTAAAAAACCTTTATTATTTACCCAAATTTTAGCTGAATTGTTGTTTGCATAACAGTTCCTTGGAGACAGATTCACTAGTAAAACTTCTTGACTCCTCTACTTTCTTTTTGTATTAGATATCAAATAGGTATCCCCTCATTCTTTAGGACAGAATCACAGAATGGGTGAGGGTGGAAGGGACCAAAAAGGTAATCTGGTCCTATGTCCCTGCTCAACAGGTTCATCACAGAGCACATGGCACAGGGTTGTGTCCAGAAGGTTCCTGAATCATTATGTCTTTGCTCAGCTTTTCCTTTCATGGCAGTTAATAGGTCTGAAGAAATAATGGCAGAGATGAGCACAAGTTAGATGGCAGAGGATGGGGGAAAGGGACTACTATAATGAGTACTGAAGAAAGAAGAAAATACTACAGTGATACAGTAGCTCAGTGTGTTGGTGGTGTTAGGATACACACATAAAAAAGCTCCATATATATATAAAACATATGTCCTAACACAGAATTCAGGAAATACTTTGGAGCTGATTTGGCCAGATAGGCAAATGCTGTTCACCATGCCATGTTTTGGTTTTTAGTCTGCAGGCATAATATTGGTATCTGGGCTGTATAAAACAGAGTGAGATACTTCTATATACAGTCCGTGATTAAACTGAAAAAAACCCTAGATTTACATATTTTATATTACTCTTCACGTCTTTCAATATTTTTAACTAATTCAGAGGTCGATTGCCTAGCATTTCAAGCCTATCTGACTGCATTCTTTTTTTAACCTGGTCTCCCTGCTGCCTTGCTCTATCTTCCATGTGGATCTCAGCCTCAGTGTGTTCTGCAGGGAGAAAGCTCCCTTTCCCTGATTTTTCTCTGTTAGGAGCTACATAATAGGATCTCTGCTTGAGGCAATGTCTGAATTGCATGTGATGGAAATGGTGACTCCCAGCAGATGGACATTTTCTGTTGCTCTTTATCTGAACAAGGCCTGTTTATGTCACAGCTGACCTCACACTTTGGTCATATATTTTTGACAGTGAACTGTAAAAATTCACTGTTTGGAGGAATCATTTTCTGTGAAAGGTATCAGAACACAGAAAGAGATTTGTTCTCTGCTAAAAGGAAGTTGTAAACAATTCTATCTGTGTGAAAAATGTGGAGCTTAAAGGATTAGGATATGAGGACTCAGAACAAGAGTTTATTAAGCTAACCTCTGAAAAAAAGGAATTCAAGTAGAAATGCTGCTGCTTGCCTAATTTCTGGTAGTTTTTCTTTTTAAACACACAAGCAAATAAAAACATAAAGACAGTGTTAAAAGATAAATAGGGATATTCTTCAGACTTTGGGGGTTTTTCTTATCTTTAACTCTGCTGTGAGAATGCTATGAATGATTGTCCTTGCAGTTTTCTTTAGCAAATCAAAGTTGCTTGGCAATGAAAATTCAACCTACAGCCCCTTATTTTAGTTCCTAAAAACCTCTAGCTCAGCATTTATCTGTCTTTCTTTACCTATTGTACAGAGGGATGTTGATTCCAGAGCTTTTCTAGTAAATATGTTACAAGTATGTTGACAAGTACAGAAAATCACATGTCAAAATTGGCATACTTTTGCTTTTGACAGACAGATTTTGAGAGCAAATTGTAATCCCTTAATAGAAAAATTCTGGGTTTTAAAAAGTAACATGTAACTGCTAAAATAAAAACGTATTGGATCATTGTAATATTTTTGAATCATTTTTTATATTAAAGTCTTTTCCTGTGGCATCTAGGACACTGACTATGAGCAGTATGACTTTTGTGATATAACTGGTTGCCTCTAATGCTTGAAATGTTTGAAAGAGCTCAGGTTGCCTCATTCCATCACAGTTGCATGGAATCAATTACAATTTAATTAAATAATTAGAAACATCAAAATCAATGGCCATATATGCTAGACAATATCCTAATTCACTTGAAAAGAATAATTATTTGGAGGTTTTGATAATGCCTTTTAAACTTGATCTGTTTTTGTTAAATGTGATGATTCTGAGCAGAATAATTTACTGAGTTCCACATTCTCTCTTTCATTTTATTCCAAACAGGATTTTTATTTAATGTCTGCTGTATTCTACTTTACATTATTGGTCTTTTAATGGAATTCAGATTGTATGTGAGCTGACACATAGCTGTGCACGTAGTTTCATCTTTTCATTCTCTTTGCCAAAAGGTGGCTAATTAAAATTCTGAAGGATGTTTAATTTAAGGTATTGTTTGAAAACCCAAATTGAATCCTGATAAATGGAGAAAATATAAAATCTTTCTGGTCATTTGTGGGTGACATGATGTACCAAAACCCAAAAAAACTTAAATATGACTTCAGGTAAGAGGGAACTCCAGTGATTTGTGTGCATTTGCAATTAGGAAGCATTAAAACTCATAATGTTATTTAGGCAGGTAAAGTTGGTATCAGATGTGTAATTTACTGAGGAAGGAGGGATAGACAGTGCTCTGTCCATGAATCTGTAGTATAGGAAAAATAATGGAGAATTATTCTTACTGTCTACTAAAGTAATGGGTGAGCACCTAACCTAGTACATAGCTGTGCATCTGCTATTAATATCAATACTATAAAATGAGAACAAATTGGACGTGATGAAAATGTCTCATTACTTCCATAGGGACATCACTTCTAAGAGTAGAAGCCTATGAACACAAATTTACTGGAGAAAACGTAAAATACAGCATCTTCAATGACCAGGATATATTCTCCATACACCCTGTTACAGGTACATTTTATGTTTTTTTCATGTATCTGTGCGTACTTTGGAGCATTGGTAAGTTCCTACCACAAGGAACTTGGAACAAGGGCTAGATATTTTACAAGTACTCCCTAGTAATAATTCTGTTACAATGAGAAGGTCATTAGTAAATCCAGGCACTGTCATAAACTTGAGGTAAAAAGAAATTGAAAACCAGTATATCTGTTTAAAACACCCAGTTCTGATTTACTGTTGATCACCAAGTGCCATCACTACTGCTTTGTGATCCAAGCTGATTCCATCTTGTTTCTCGTCATACAATTTCCTCAAAACTCAATGAACCAAATCCTTCAAGACACTTCTAATGCAGAAGCCTTAGACTCTTGTTGATTTTAATGCTCCTTGTTTTAGGCAAGCCTCAACACGTTTTAAAGTCAAGTTTGGGGTTTTTTTGTGATTGTATGTGTGTTCTGCAGCAGTTCTGCTTTCACATGCTCTTTAGTAAGGAATTCCAGGTGCAGGAGAGTGAGGTGCTCACTGTGTACATTTTTATGTTCTCTAAGGCTCATAAGAGAGCACAGCTACTCTGGTTACCTCTCAGATCCTAAGCATCTGCAATAAGTTTGCTTTCTGCAATAAGTCTGCCTTCTGTGCAGTCTCTCTTCTTGGGATAGCATGTAGACAGTGTGTAAGCAGTTTTCATCAAACAGTGTAAATAGCTTGTACTCCTAATAAATAGCTTTATCCCTGAGTTTCTGAAGGTTTCAACCTCTGATTATCCTGATGTTTCCAGCCATCAAATGGCATACCACTAAAATAATTTTTTTAGATGAGAGGTACTTGAAGTGCATACTTTTGGTTTTCAACTCCTTCTTATTTCACTGAAATAAAACTAGAGAGATTAGCCTTAAAGAACATCTTAGACCCAGACAGGTTTTTTGCTGAGGAAGTGAATCTTATCCACTATCACCGGCAAAAAAAAAATAAAAAGAAAATTTAAATAGGATTTACTTTTTTTTAATTCAGGCTGAGAAATGGTTACATGATGCTTTGAAGAGTCTTGTAAGCACTCTCTTCACAAACAGGAGTGAAATTTCTATAGCAGTGACTGTGTCACAAGTCTTCTTTTGAGACATTTGATCCTTTGTGTTTTCTTCTGTTTCCTTTCCTCTGAAGCCTTTCTTCTGTTTCTTAGAAAACATTAATTGAAGTTCAGCCTTCAAGGACTTTTTAAGAGCAGTGCTTATATTAGCATAATTTTGACACCAGCAATTCTCTACCCATTGCTTCTGCAGCAGAAGCATTTTGAGCTGTATCAGTGCCCTGTCTGTAATACGTGTTCTGAACAGCCAAAGGTCTGCTCTACTTGCCTTTTCAAGCACTGATGTTAATTAACCACACTTTGGAGAAGACTTTCTAACATTGTAATTTTTTATTATACTGTAGAATTGTACAAAGTAGAGTAGGAGGTCACTCAAAGACAGTAACTAGTCTGTCCTTCGATGCAGGAGGGGAATCAGTTGTGCCAAAACCTGACAGAAATCTGTACTGTCCTTAAAAACCAGCAGGGACAGTGATTCTTCAAACCCTCTCAAAAGTTGGAGAAGTCTTGACTTTTGTTGGAAAGTTTTTATTCATATTTATTATTTATTCATGTTTATCTGAATGTTTGCTGAAATGTTTTAAACTTACTACTTCTTAATCTAGTAATAGTACACATAAGGCAAAGGGAACCACCTATTATTTACATATTTGAAGACTGTTACCCTGTTTATTCTTCAAGTGCATTTCTTAAGAATGAGCAACTCTGATTCTTCGCATTTTCCTCCTAGGTGGTGTACCTCAAACTTGAATGTTTGTTTCACTCTACACTAGGGCCTTTCAGTTTGCTCTCTGCCATCCCGAAGTGTATTTCTTCTGTCACTATCTGTTTTCTTTTCTCTGTAAGCAGAATGTGATTTTTTAAGTTTTGTGCTGAAAATAAGACACCTTTGAAATCTTTATGTTCAAGACACAGGCCCATAAACAATAGTTAACGTTTGCTTATCCTAGAAAATAAAAAGCACTATTTTAGATAGCCACAGTTGATGCATTCTTATGATAGCCCAAGTTTGGGATAACAGGATTCACGACATCATTACTGAAAAGTCCATGCAAAACTGAATTTGAATTCTAATGAAAATTAATATACAAATCAACTATGTTTTATGCTTCATTGTAGTGGAGAATTATGAGTATGTTACTAGAACATTGAAGCAATGACTGGATTTCTAAGGACATTTAATGTTTAATGTGGAGGTGACCAATAAGTCTCATTATTTGTTTGTTTTTGATAGAATAATAAGTCAGGGGAGGGGGCTCGCTGCATCAGAGGGAGTGAGTGTTTTGCCTGTGTGTCAGTCAGATACAGAAATGGCTACAGCTGCTGCCTGATGTGGATTTTGGAGGGGTAGCCACTGCCAGACGAGGGACAAGAGTCTCTTACTACATCGCTATCTCACTGTTACGAGTCGAGGAGGAAACATCATGCAGACACTTTGTCTCTATTCCTCTGCTAGTAAATTGGTTTAGTTTTAGGAAATTGCCAATGTAGTGGTGGTTGGTGAAAACTTAGCTATCCAAGATTTATTCAGTAACTAGCATGTTGGGGTGATGGTAAGTAGAAAAAGGACACAAGAAAAAGGTGGGCTTGCTGGAATTCTGTCATGTGTTCAGTGGAGGTGAGCGTATATGCTAGCAATTTCATAACTTCATTTGTACATGTTTTTTCCTGAATGAGTGTGTCACATCTTGAGAATGTTTTTTCTGTCATAAACCAGGTACAATCACAGTAAAAGAGCCAAAGCATCTTGATTATGAAGTAAAGTGTAAAATACATCTTACAGTTGTGGCTGAAAATAGCTTCAATTCAGTATTCTGTGGAGTGACAGTTTTGATTGAAGATGTGAATGACAACGCACCTAAATTTGAGCAAAGCTATTACGAAGCATCAGTATGGGAAGGCCAGAGTCCTAAAACAGACATCATACAGGTAAGTGGAAGTATATCTTCCCAAGCACAGTGCTGTAGTTAATAAGAAGTTTGGCTGATCTGTTTATCACTACAATCCTGCTGAGTCTGTGCTGGACCATTCTGTCTTAAAGACTGGGAGTGGTGTTCTTGGTGTTGCTACTACTCTGTTTGGCTATCTAAAATATTAAATTATACTTTTCTAGACCACATGGCAGATCAGATCATTCATTCAGTTAAGATGAAAGAGAATTCTGTATCTTTTTAATAACTGTGCACCTGGAATTTAAATTCTCTTTTTAAAAAAAATTCTGTTTCTATCTTCAAGCAATTGAAAAATACCATTCAAATCTGTGGTTCTGGTTACAATACAGGTTGGGTCTTGTATTAATGCCTCTACTGAAAGGACTATAGCAATAAAAAGAATACTTTCTACTCATGAGACTAGTAGAGTCAAACCCAAGTGTTCAGTTTGAAATCTGATACCTTAAGAGCAGCTTGTCTTAATTTGAATGTGCAAACACTTCTTCCTCTGAATGGATCCATTCTCCCAAAATGTTTCCAGCTGGCCATGTTAGAGCAAAAGAAGACATCAGTTGGACTAGAAGAACACATAATTTCCTCAGTACATGTTCTTGCATTGCAAGTCAGGTCACAGTGAGGGTCATGTTAGGTACTAAAGATATTCCCTCTCTAGAGAATAAATAAATGAAAAGCTACAAATGCCTCTAGGGCGAAGTGATTAGAAACTGATGGGCCCTGTATTTAGAGAAACATATGTCCAGGAATGGAGAAAAATCAAAAGGCAGTCAAGCCAGATGTGTAATCAAAATTTTATGACAGAATACATTCTATTATGTTTCCTTTATTCAATCTGACTGATTGCCTCTGCTATGTTTTGCATCCCAGACTCATTATAATGCATGTTCAGCAACCAAAAAATACAAAGATGCTTCTTCAAAGACTAAGAGAACCCTGAGAAACCTGTTCACTGCTGCTGAATGTTCCTTATTCTGTTGGCAAATCTTTATAGATTGCCTCTGCCCCTTTTACATTTGCTGATTGGTATTTTTAAAAGGTAATTCATTAACTATTCCATGAAAGTTTAGTAACTACTAAGCTGAAGGCTTAGTAGTTCAATTATTTTATCCTTTGTCTGTTTGTATAGCAGCAATATTAAAGGTCAGTCCTGTACCACTGAGAAAGTGCATTTTTATGTGCTCAACAGAGAGAGCATTCTAACAGCAACCTAATAGTAAAATTATTACATTCAATTGTAATGCTTTATGTAGCTGAATTTCAACTTACTCATTCGTGTGCTGCCCATTGCAGTTCATGAGCAGACTTTGTGACCTTACACAACACTCAAGCTGGGGACAAAGATGTTGATTTATTTAAATACGTGCAGTCAAAAGGAAAGTAATCAAAGATATCAGACTGTAGTATAAGGGTTTTCTTCCTGAAATCAGAGTCTGCTGTTTTTAATTAAGCCTCAGGTTTTCTCACAAACAGGTATTTGCAACTGACCTAGACAGTGGGCTGAATGGAGAAACTGAGTACTCAATTTTATCTGGGAATGAAAATGCAACATTTCTAATTGATTCAGCACGAGGAATTCTAGCGACTAATAAAGGTCTAGATTATGAAAACACTTCATTTTACAGGTTTGTATGTAATCTTCTCATAAAAATGTATTCTTTTTATCCAGTCTAACTTGAGAATGTTCGTGTTATGTATTTCATAGTTTCCTGTTGATATCCATTACCCATTATCCAGAACCTGGGTGCAAGCAGGACAGCACTGAGAACAGCACTAAAGCTGCCCATTTGTACTATAGATTCTGTGTACTTATCAAATTAGAGAAAGAAATGTAGTCTACTTTAATCGATGACAACACTTATTGATATGTGTGATTTTTCACTATAGAAACAGTGACAATTCTTGGATTTTAGTTTATTAATAACTATACAGCCATTCCCTCTCAGGAAATGTTCTTTATAAGGACACAATGAAAACACTCAAATCAAATCCAATAAATAGGGATATGTTCTCATTTTGAATTAGTGTATAGTCCAAAATTTCTACTCAATAATGTAATAAAGACTCTTTCTAAACTTTTTCCATCTATAACCTGTCTTGCACTAAGTATTAATTTTTTCCTGTTTTTTCAGAAATTCTGAATAAATATGGTCAAATGGACATGACAGTTTTTCTTTATGGGTGATGCCATAGTTAGAATCAGAAAGCAAATAAATAATGCCTTGAAAAGGAAATACGAGTATGCAGATTCATTAATAGACCCATTTTAAGTACTGCAGCCTCCGCAAAAAGTATTATATCTGCATATGTGTCAGTAGAAATTAATTTTATTTCCATCTGGTTGTGGTATCAATTAAAATATTTGCAAGTTTTCCTGTCCTGTGGGACCTCAAAATTTTAAACATCCAATAGGAATTCTTATGAATGAGAACAACTTGTTGAAAACTACATCCAAGAAGATTGACTAAGTATATTTTTTTTTTAATATCAGGCTGATTTGATCTTAATGTTTCCAAAATACTTTGTTTTGACTTAATACGCAGGACACTTTGTTTGGAGGGGTTTTTTCAGTTTTTCACTGAGTCAAAACTGTTGATTCTGTTTTTCAAAAATTTAAGTTGGATAATACATTTTACTTGTAACTAGTACTTTTAAGAGAACACCTGAAATAAGTCCTTCAAAGGAAGGATGTTTACTGTTGGTGAAATTTTGAATATGGGAGCATATAATAATTCTCATATCTCTCTTTAACTTTGAGCCTGATTTATTTCAGTATCTATGTTCTAGACTTTCAGTTTGACAGTTTGTTCAGAGAATCTATAGCTTCATATTCTTTCTCTCTAAAATAAGTTAGTAATCTGTACATTGTTAGGTGAAAAATAAATAGCAAAAGAAGCTTTAAAAACTTTTTTCCTGTTTGATGTCAAAATGTCACTGTTATTTTTTTCAATTTTGCAAGGAGTGGTTTTTATATCTGAATTGAACATTTTCATTCCCAGAAGTTCTAAGTCCCTTAGAACAGGGCTTATGATGAAAGTGTTGACAGAACGTTAATTTTAATGCCTTGGCTAAGATGTTTTTATGAGAGGGTTTTTTTTCCCTGAAACCTTAGAAAGTGATTATTTTTAGTAAAATATTTCCATATGCATACCTTACCAACATTCATTCTAGAAAAAATACACTTTCTATATGGAATTATGCATGGTCACTGATTGAATACAAGCCTGCAATTTAAGTTGTCTTCTGTCAGATCAGAAACCACGAGGATACCCAGAGCAGAGCTGGTGTGGTTAAGGAATGGAAATGCTACAAGCCTCAGCTTGAGTTACAGCCTTGGTATTCCATACTGTCAAGTGAGCATTTAGGAAGTAATATCTATTGGAAAGTTTTTAACTGTTACTTAGAAGAAAGAGGGAGAATGAAGTGTCTAGAAGCTCTTTGGGAAGGCAAAAAAAAAATGGTGCAACTTGAAAACAGTTGATAGTACATAAAACATTTAATTGAGATGCTCAGCTTTGACCTGTATATTCCTTTTTTTTTTTAATTTATTTTTAAGATCACCTGTTGAGTTAGATTTAATTTTGAATTTCCTTCTGGAATCTTCCCTACTGGAAAGTGGTAAAGTCTTCCAAGGTATCTCAGCTCACGTTTGCTATTTGTTGTTCAGAAGCTGCTTCCCCTGAAGAGTAAACCTTTTATCCATGTTTATCACATTGCTGTTTACCATTTTCTTTGAAACATTGTTTTGGAAATGAAAAGATTGTTTACAAAATTTGAAGCCCATCCTTATGCAGATGTGAAATGGAAGTGTACAGTCAAAACTCATCTAATTTGACACCAAGATTCTGATCCCACTAAAATCAGTGGGAACTTTGCCATTGTCAAATGGCACGTGTATTCAGGGTTTTCACTTTATCACTTGCATTTATAATGTAATAGAAGGCCTACTCTGTTCCTGCAGGCATTCTGAATACTATTTGGGTTTTTGTATTTTCTGATTTCCACATCCCTTTTGTCCCTTTATAAACCATGAAGAGAGTCAGGTTGCAGCAGATAATAATTTAGTACTTAGATTTTAATTCTTGCTCTGAATTACCAGTGGAAGAACTGTGTTTTATTTGAAATGAAATTGGATACATTTGATATGAAATTGGATTAAATGAGTAGAAATTAATACTTCCTTTTATTTGTATGATTTTGCCATTCTTTGCTGTGAAGAATCTTCTGGACATTTTTCCTGCAAAAACAAATAGTAAAATTATGCATAGTCAACCTTTACAGAAAGAAAGATGGCATTTAAGAGTTGCAATGAGGAACAGAAATGGCTAATCTTTTTAGGTTTAAAACTTCCCCTGTTTATAACAGTGATGGATAATTCAGTGATTTCTGATGAAAAGTGACACTTACTGCATGCCTCCTTTAATTCTAGGTTGGTTGTACAGGCTGCTGATAAAGGAAACCCCAGACTCTCTGCTACGAGTATTGTGAAGATACAAGTGTTAGATGTTAATGACAATGCTCCTGTTGTCCAGCCACTAGGTGAAGTGGAGGTCCCAGAAAGTAAGTGTGAAAGTACAGCTAAGTTTTGCTAAGGCTAGGAATTCTCAGATAATGATAGTGCTTTTGGTGATTTGTGTAACCAAACAACTGTAGTAAAAATTAAAATGGATAGTATTAAAGCTGAAATATCAAAGCAAATTTTGGTCTGCTTTTATTCTCAGAGACATTATTTGTATTCTTTAGACACTGTGTTTAAGACTAGTTTGCAATAAAGCCATAGGCAATTCAAAGGGATGGAGAAACATCTGCAGAAATACAACTTTTATCTGTTTATTTTCATTATCATACTCTTCACATGGCTTCAATTTCTGCTCTTCTCCAATACAAATGATTGGTGTTAAAACCAGCATTGCTAGAAAGGAGACATTTTGAACTTCATTGTGATGAAAGAAATACTCCTGATAAATTTGAATGAAATGTTAATCAAACTCCATAGCTAGATCCCGTTGATGGTCATTAAGAGAGGGACTCAGGACCTCCTGAGTTCTCATCCCAGCATGCATCTTGTGTGTTGTGTGACATTAGCTCAACATCTGCACAGCTTGAGTCCTAAGCCTGTAATGTTCAAATACAGGCATCATATATGTGAATGCGTTAAGATACGCAGCAGAAAAAGTATAAACACCAGTACTCCTGTCAACAAAAGATACCAAGTTTGTCTTTTCTAGTATGCTTTAGTCTTTCCTAAATTTACCTGCCAGTGGTAACGACAAGTACAGAATTCATAGATGCACAGCAGCTGTAAACTGCTGGTTACTTAATTAGGTTTTTGTATTCTGTTTAACACTTGCTTTAGGACATGGCACAGTAATTTTGAGGCTTCATGCCCCAGACGTGGAAATGAGAAATGGTTTCGTTTCTGTTAGTTCCAGGCTTTGTAAAATGATCACTAATAGGTTCAGTCTCTGGTACTGTCAAATTGGCCCATGACAAAACCTGTCTGTATCCAGTTTCTCAATCTAATAGAAGTATACCTTGATCTCTTCATATTTTTGTGCCACATAGGTCTTGTTTCTCTCTAGTGGCTTTTTCCTCCTTAGGAAAAGCTCCAGAATTGTATTTGCTGATTCTACAAAGATCAGGGTCTCTGATAGCTCAGTTCAATGTTTTTGTGGCATTGTTCAGTAAATACACCTCAGTTAAATGCTTGTGGAAAACATGTAAGTTCCTGTTGCTGGTGAAAAAAACTTATGACTACACTGGATCTGGGAAAGTCTAAAGAAAACCCAAACTAAAACTGGGATACAGCACATACCTTTGAAGAAATCCACACCACTGTTTCCATAGCTTTTCTGGATATGTGGATATTGTAAAACACAGTTAATATACGTCAAAAGCTGTACAGAAAGATTACATAAGTCCAAGATCCAATATTACAAAATAGGAAAAATCTTCAGAAATTTTAACATTATCTTTTAACTCTGACTTATTCTTGAAATTATTTTTTCAGATGCCCTTCCTGGTTTTATAGTGACTCAAGTGTCAGCAAGTGATGCAGACTCCAGGCCAGCACTTCAGTTTGGTTTTATTTATGATAATAGTCCTAAAATGAAATTTGCCATCAATCAACACACTGGTGTCATCATAGTGGTGGAACCATTAGATTTCGAGGAAACTGCTGTGTATACGCTGCACATTGTAGTTTCAGATTCTGTGCATCAAACAGAAGCAGAACTTACCATCCTTGTTTTGGACATCAATGATAACCCTCCAATGTTTACTCAAGATTTTTATCAGGTGGGAACACAGCAAATGGGCAGTCACCATGTAGTATCTTTCCATATAAGATGATAAATAGTAGGAGTGCTTGTTCAGATATGTCTTAAAATGCATATGAGCACTGAGAAGAAAGGACTCTGCAAACGACTATTGAGTAGAAACAGAGCACAGCTCTTTTGGGGACCTCCAGCCCCTTCCTAAGAATTCTGCTAAAAGGACCGAGGAAACATTCAGTTTCAATGTTTGTGGTTTCTGTCTTCAGAAGGCAATTGGTGTGAATGTTAGCTCCATTCCATAAACCATGCATTCATCACTAGGAATTACTGGATACAATCCAATACAGTTTGAGGAGCAGGGTTCAGTGTTCAGAACTTCTTTCTTCTGAGAGAATGCTAAACAGATTGGTTCGTTTATACTGGCATGAATTACTGTTACTATGTTACTGTTACTATGGCATGAACTTCTTCACAGGTCCACAGAGGTGTAGCGAATGCCCCTGTGGTAGATGATGCACATAAAGCTTGCTATGTGTAATGCTGTCTTATGGCACTGGTACTCATCTGGGGAATGAAGGAGATAAGAGTTTTGACCTCCCCAAAATCCCCTGAGACTGAGGAGGGTACAGAGCTCAGCTTTTGGACTTCTGGGCAAACATTTGAACTGCTGTAACATATGTAAGATAGAATCCTTGAGTCATAGAATAGTTGGGATGCATGGGGTGCCTGACCACACGAGGGCTGACCAAAAGCTAAAGCCTCTTAAACATGGACAAGCTTGGGGAATTAACTACCTCTTGAGGAAACCTATTGCTGTGTTGGACCACCCTCTACATAAAGAAATGCTTCTGCATGTCCAGACTGAGCCTTAAAAATTTTGTCACAGGAAAAGTAAGTTGCCAGAGGTTTTGTTTTCTTAGGACTTGTGGGATTGTGCAGCTTGGGCTAAGGCCCAGGAGAACCTGGAGCATGGGTATTTCAGCCAGAGGAAAAGAAGGCTCAGTCTTACCAATCTATGTAAATACTAGCACAGGCAAGTGAAGATGGGCAAACCAAAACTCTGTTGTGTCCTGTGATAGGACAGGAGGCAGTGGGCACAAATGGACATACAAGAAATTCTGTTTAAACATCAGACATCAGGAAACACTTTTTTTTCTTCTTCAGACTCTTAACAGTGACTAAGTATTGCCACAGGTTGTCGAGAGGTTGGGGAGTCTCTGTCTCTGGAGATACTTGAAACTCAGCAGTATGCAGTTATGGGCACCCTGTTTTAGGTGACCCACCTTTGACCAAGGATTGCACCTTGGAGGTGCCCAACAGCCCCAGCCATTCTGCAACCCTGTGAATTGAGCTGTTTGACTTGGTGCTTTCTGTGTGTGGTAGACGTCCTCAGAGCCAAAAATACGAGGCGTTACAAAAGACTCAGATTTAATAATGTTCCATTTGTAAGTCTCAGACAGTTTTAGTAAAGAAATAAGTCTAAACATTTAGCTTAGTAAAGAATTTTCAACCTCTGAGCATGTACAGGCATACTAGTTTAGTCATTTAGATACCTCTGGGACAAACTGTAGGTACCTGTTAAACTTTTGGGTGCCTAAGTGGACAGAATTTGTATAAATTTCCCACTTAAAATCATAAATCTACATTCTGGAAAAGATGCACTAGTAATACTCAAATGATTTTTAGACCTTAATTTTCCTCAACCTTCATATGTGTCTGATTTTGGAGAGTAGTTTAGGCAAGTCCTTGTGTGTGCAAATGCCAAAAGTTGTTTTTTTTGTAGATTGGAGCAGACATTATAGGGAACATTATTAATGGATTCAAAACAGTGTAGCTTTATCTACTATTTTAATGTAAACAGCTGAGCTTCTCTTTCCACAATCCTGATGTTTTGATGTGTTGCTTGGCAAGTAAGATACACTGCTTCTTTTTGGTTGATGATATGTATAATTCCCTATTCATCATCCTGTATTTTTACCCTTTTATTGTTCCTTCAAGTGTTTTCATATTTATGCTCCTCGTATATAGTTTAATATATGTATGTGGTTATTATATACATATAATCTTTGTTTAAATTATTTAAACTAACACTTCAATTTATGACAGAGGTAGCTGCTATATCATACTGTTCATTTGAAATTTGAATTTATAAGGTGGGAGGAAACTTTAGTCACAAAAGTGCTTTATCTAGACTTGAAACAATGAAAATTCTTAAAAAGGAAATAGACTGTCTTGGGGTCCTAGAAGAAAAAAAAAGGTACCATTTTGAAAAGTTAATTTCTAGGAATAATCCAGTGGTGATTAAGTGCCATAGTGCTAGAATTTTCAGGGTGGATATATTGGCTTTTTTAGCATTCAGTCATATGCTCCAGACAGAGACTGCAGACTGTATTCCATGTATGGAAATGAAGAGGTTGTGGAAAGCAAAGGCAAAAGCCTTTAGTTGCAGTCCATAAGTGTACAGTTGAAAAAAGTGATTCGTTTATTCTCTGAACTTGTTGTCATAATAAACTACTGTTTAAAGCTTACTATGAATTTTTGGACATATTGAAGGTATAGTTTTCAATATCTCAACTCTTTCTGGTTTTGTCCCAGAAGAAAATGAGTAGGTAAAACTTCTTCCAAAGCTGAGAACTATAAGATCAAATAAAGGCAAATTTTTTAATGTCTAAAATCTTTCATTAAGCTCTGTTTTTGCTTTATATGTCAGGTAATCTTGCCAGAGTTCATTTCTATGGATGCCACTGTTCTGACACTCTCTGCCATAGATAGGGATTCTGAACATAATGGAATGATTTCCTACAGAATCCTCTCTTTCTCTGAGGGATTTTCCATTGATCACAAGAATGGTGAGTCTGCATCGTTTATTATTTCAGCTCTTTAAGTATAAATCAAAGAGTCCTATTGCTTTCTCATGTGTTGCCAGTGATTACTTGAGTTCTGGAAATTTGGGGTGGGTGGTCAAAGCCCTTTGTGTTTTTGCTAAATCTGCCATTATCACTGGGGAACTATCTCATCAAAGACTGGAGTTCTCAGTTTGTCCCCAAATTGTGCATATTTTTTCAGGTCTAAATGCAGTATGTGTAGTGATACGGCATCACTGAGGGGAAGGCTTGCCTTCATAGTATTAGCTATGATTTCATAGAAACATGTATGGTTAGGACATGATCTTTAGTGGTCATCTAGTCCAAGCCTCCTGCAATAAGCAGAGACATCTTCAAACAGGTCAGATTGCTCAGTGTCCTGTCCAACCTGACCTTGAATGTTTCTGGGGATGGGGCATCCATATTTCTGGGCAATGTGTTCCAGTGTTTTACCACCCTCATCAACAAAAAATGTTCCTCGTATCTGACGGGAATTTACCCTCTTTTGGTTGAAAACCATTACCCCTTGTCCTATCACAAAAGGCCTTACTAAAATGTCTGTCTCCATCCTTATAAACCCCCTTTAGGGCAGAAATAAGGTCTCCCTGGAGCCTTCTCTGGGCTGAACTATCTCAGCCTTTTCTCATTGGAGAGGGGCTCCAGTCCTCTGATTATGGCTCTCCTCTGGACTCGCTCCAACAGGTCCATGTGTTTTCTTTGCTAAGAAATGCAGATCTGGATGCAGCACTCCAGGTGGGCTCCAACAAGAGCAGAGGGAGTGGATCATGTCCCTTTCCCTGCTGCCCACACTGCTTTTGGCCATCTGGGCTGTACTTGCATGCTGATGGGTCATGTCCAGTTTTTCATCTACTGGTACCCCCAAGTCCTTCTCGACTGGGCTCTTGATCCCTTCCTCCCCCACCCTCTATTGATATCAAAATGTGCAGTACCTTGCACTCATCTTTATTAAACTTCATGAGGTTCCCACGGACCCACTTCTTGAGCTTGTCCAGGTCCGCCTGAATGGCATTTGTCACTCAGGCATGCCAACTGCAGCACTAAGCGTGGCGTCATCTGCAAACTTGCTGAGGGTGCATCTATCCCACTGTCTGTGCCACTGAGGAAGGTATTAAACAGTACTGGTCCCAGTATAGACTTGTTACTGATGTCCACAGAGATATTGACCCACTGCTCTCCAGATGCAAGAGACTTACTTTGTTGTGTACAGTCATTACAGCTGGGTCATTTTCAAATATGACCGTTTAAAATCAGCTTTTGGAATCGCATTTACTTGCCTGTGAAGTGTGGACTTTTGTTAATTCTGTTTTATTTTCAGGTTCGCTCTTTGCCACGGAACCAGCTATGCAGCTGAAAAATACTTCCATTATTCATCTCCTGATAGAGGCCACAGATGGTGGCAGTCCCCCTCTGAGCGCAGTTACCTCCATAGAGGTGCACATAGAAGATGCCAATAACTGCGCCCCTCGCTTTACAGAGGTTCTGTACAATCTCAGTGTGAGTGAAGATGCCTCTGTTGGAGAAAGTGTCCTCCTGTTCTCAGCCATTGACTGTGATTGGACGCGTGAAAACACACTAGTTGAATACTCTATTATTGGTGCCAGTGCTGAGAATTTATTCTCCGTAGAGACAAGTGTCATGGGGTCGGAAGCATCCTACAGACTTGTTGGCAGTCTTGTTTTGAGCAGTGCCCTTGACAGGGAAACAGCTGCTTCTCACCATTTGGTTCTCCTTGCCTCTGATCATGGAACACCCTCCTGGAATTCAACTGCTACAGTGTTAATTACTGTGCTGGATGCTAATGATAATCCTCCAGTATTTAGCAGCCCAGAGTATCATGTTCATGTCAAAGAAAGCATCCCCATAGGCAGTCACATCACTGAAGTTTCAGCAAAAGACTCTGACACAGGTGCTAATGCAGAGGTCACTTATGCTATCATCGCTGGAAATGACAGAGGGCATTTTTGCTTGGATGGTAGAACAGGATCTGTAAATTTAATGAAAACTCTAGATTATGAGGATACCACGAAATTCACTTTGGTTATCCAAGCTACGGATGGAGGAACTGATGTAAAACATATGGCTTTAGCTGTTGTTCTTGTTAGCGTCCTAGATGACAATGATTATGCCCCACTTTTTTTGTTTCCCAGTCTGAGCTGTGCTGTCAGTGAAAATCTGCCTACCTTTTCTTTTGTGTGTGCTGTTTGTGCATTGGATTTTGATAAAGGGTCCTATGGGCACCTTACCTACTCCATTCAGTCTTCCTGTTTGGCTCATCAGGAAGCTGCTAGAGACCATGACATGTTCTTCATTGATCCTTTAACAGGAGATATTCATACAAAGCAAGTGTTTGACTATGAAAGTCAAAATAGTTACTGTCTCATAATCCAAGCAAAAGACAAAGGTGATTTACTGGCTACAATTACAGTTCAGGTAGATATTGAGGGGAGAGATGAATTTGACCCAGTGTTTACACAAGAACATTATTTCTTTAATCTCCCTGAGAAGAATGAAGAAGGCCAATTGATTGGAAGAGTGACAGCATCAGACAGTGATGGTGGACTGGATGGAGTTATTCATTACTCTCTTCTAAAACCTTCTTCATCCTTTTCTGTGAATCAAACCAGTGGCAATATTTATTTGACTCAGACTGTTCACAGAAGGAAAAATGATATCAAAAGGAATGATGATACCCTGAAATTGTTGGTAAGAGCTCATAGCCCCAAAATTGTGTCAAGGTTCACAGTATGCACCATTTTTGTAAATATTTCCAATTCTCCTGAGAGTGATCCCATAGTGTCAGCACACAGCCTGACAGTGAGTGTTTCTATCTCACTGATGGTGTTCCTGCTGCTTGCCATAAGTCTTATCACACTTACTCTGAGACTTAAGCAGAAAGATCTGATGAATGCTTGTGTGAGAAAAACACCAGTATCCTCTTCAGCTGCAGATGTGAATTCAATAAGAGAAGACGAGGACTGCCAGAAAATCCAAAGTACTGAGAGCAGTATGCTTCCCATGGGTGCTATAGCAAAATGGCTGAGCCTAGCAGGACTCGGAGAGGGGAAGGATGATGATGTCTCCTGCAGGCATTCAGACTCCAGTGGCCATGGTTCTGCTGAAGGAGAGACTGCAGAGGATGAGGAAATAAAACGGATCTATGAGTATCCTTGCACAAAAAGCATTGGCTCAGCACTGAGCGAGCACGGCTTGCAGATGCCAGATTCAGGGATCCCAAGAGAGTCTGATCAGTTCTCCTACCAGTCTGGAGAAACAGATGTCACAGCTACCATGCAAAGCATGGAGAATGCGCACACCATTAAAGGAGAAAGCAGAGAAGAAGCCTGTGACACAGCCTATGCACATAAAATTTTGTCTCAAACACGTAGGAAAATTGTAATAAAAGAGGAAGGCATAATGACAGACCTCACAAGAGACTATGTTCTGATGTCAGATAGGAAAGACTCTGGGTATGATTTGCTTTCAACTGTTGGCATCTCTGATGAGGATCTCAGAAGTGGTTATAACTTGGATTATGTGCTCAGCTGCGAACCCAGATTTCACCCTCTTGCCTCAGTGTTTAATGATATTGCAGAACTGAAAGATGAAAATGTGCACATTCACAGCTTCTCTAAGGAGAAGAAAGCTCTTGTTTTCCCTCCTCCCTTGATAACATCAGTAGCACAGCCTGGCATAAGGACCGTGCCACCAAGAATGCCAAATATAATGTCAGGGCAAGCTTTTAATAAACACCCTTATCCTCCCCTTATCCATAATAATGGATATCCTCCACCAACCATGACCCCCAGGTTCTCTCCTACTCACTCTTTAGTTACCATGCAGACACCTTCTGCTTCTCCAGTAGTGTCTGATGGGAAAATGATAGGAACATGTCTTATTGATCCAAGCTATGAACTTAGAGCAGAGGAAGAAATTCAGGTCTAGGCTACTAACTGACATTATTTTATGGTAAAATACATGGCTTAAAATGTATTTAGTTAGTTTTTAACAGCAAAATATGCCTGTCAGAGCTTTATTACCAGTATTCTTTCATATGTTTTCATGAGCCTAAAAAGTTAAAATATAAAATAGTCAGAGATTTGGTGACTATACCTCTTCTTCCCTCAATACAGTCAGAGCATGAGGCTTTTGTTTCAGCTCACAACTGTGGTTTCCTATAAAAAACCTACAGCCAAGTGCCTGATAGCCAATTTCACTAATTTTACAATTTTTCTTATAAAATACATTAATAACAAATAAATGGCAGCAATTCTTTATTGTGGAAAACATTCGTTATCATACTGGTGAGTTCTGACTGCTTCTGTAGTGGTACTAGAAGAGCGTACTGGAGGGATGTGCAAGTACAGGAGGTTTGGGGATTAGCAAAGGATAAAACAAGGATTCCTTCTGAGGTCTAGTGTTTACCTACGTTTCCCACATCTCAGCCTCTGGGTCCCAACAATCTGTTTGGCCTGGTGTACTTTCATCATCTGCAGTGGCTCCCCAGTTTTTAGGGAGCTTAGCTATCTTTGTGCTGTGGAGCCCACTCAGGAGGTTCTGTGCACCTTTTGTTTATATCCTGGTTTAAAGCCAGCAGGTCACAGTAATGTGAATAATGGGTCACCTTTGGAAGACAGAATAACCAGTGATAAGATAAAAACAACCGTCTTCTCTATTACTAAATCTCAAGTAGATATCTATTGTCTTTTTATCATGTTACAGAGGTTTCCCTGGTGCTCAGGCAGCTGTAAGAACAGACAGAGTTACAGTTCTGAAGGTGGTGTATGCCTCCACCCTGGTCTTTGGTTTGTGACACAGCAAAGATCTCTACAATATTCTGGCCTTGTTTGTTGTATGTATCATACACACAGCATTTTGTGTACATTTCTATATCCAGAGGTATACACATGCTGTATATGCTTGTATATTGTATATTGTTCAATAAAATACACAGAAAAGACATCTAGAATAACTCTGTTTTTTCTTCAGTGTATGTTTAAAAGTCTTTTGCATCATGTGTATTAAAACTGAGCTATAAGGAAGTGTCTAATTGGTACCTAGGAATCTGCTACAAGTTGGATGTGTATAGAAGTATACATTGTAGAGGTCACAACACATGGAGGGAAAGCATGGGTGTGGTTATGCCGAGTGATTTTGTGGGATCAGCAGCAGGTGTGCAGTGACTGCTTTTCCTCAAGCAGGCATATCAACAATTGCAGCCTATGGGCTTGTAACCAGTCTTTGTATAAGGTCCTGTTTCTGGAGCTACACTGACATTTACACCCTGCACATGCAACAGGATCCATGAAGCTATGCAAGATTGCTTCTTTTAAAGCTGAAATTTGTTCTTTGTACTGCTATGGAGTCGGAAACAAGACATAACTTAGGAATTCATGGGGACAGACAAATTTAACTAAGAAAGAAGATGGGAGGTAAGTTTTGTAGTCTAGTTTTTGTAGAAAAAAACTCTGTCAGGGAGAAGAAGGAAAAAAAAAGAGTCAATCCCAGTTCATATCTCACAGAGACTGAACTTAAGGATGTTGTTTCAAAATGAACGTTATTCTCTGCCTGTTGGCATCATGTTATATACAGTCTGATTAGCTTTAACTTATATGTCTGAGGCTATAAAGTGATTTCTAATACAGTGAAAGATATTCTTCGGGTGTTCACTTGTTGTAGTATCAGAAGACACACAGAGCTACCTTTTCTGGGAAGTGAACAACTTTGCTAATTTGATTTTAGTTTCAGATGGTCATGGACAAGGGGCAGCTATTGCTCTGGTGAGCAGTGAGCACATGCCATTCTTAGAAGGGGTCACCTTTCCAGCATGGAATCAGTGGAAGAATGAATGCTTTACGCAGCAAAACTGGTTCATCCTTCACATTAATGGATTTGAAGCAGGTAACAACAAAGCCTTCATTTTGTGGATAGAGTCTAGGCTAATGGATGAGTAGGCGGGGTTTTTTTGATAATATGGCTCTTGAAAATGTTCTAATGCTATTAGCATTGGAAATCATTAAAAAGCATCAGTAATCATATTAAGGACAATATTTGGACCTCACCTTGCTAATGGGTGCCCATCTCCTAGAGTTCTTGAAAAACAAGAAAACTGCTTCTGTTTGTGCATTTTTAGCTTCTTCAAATTCAGCTTGTTTTCAATGCCTTTCTAAGATAAGATATGATTTGCATCCTATTTATCAAGCAGATAATATAACCAATGCATACTTTTGTATTCCTATTAAATGTTACAGTAGTATTTTCCTTGTCTTTTACATATTTATCGATTTTTCTAATCAAATGGGAAACAACACTTAGCTGACATATTGTTGTCATATATAGTCAAGCTCAAAAACTTGAAACAAGTGTCTGCAATAAATCATGCGTAGTTCTTTTAACCTTACTGGTTTTTCCGCTAAGTAGACAGTATAACTTCTATAATTTACCATGACTTTAATATTAGCTTGCCTTGAAGAGGCTGTGTTACTTCGCAATTCTGCAGACCAGTTTTAGCACTTTGGAGAAGGTACAGAACTTGTTAGTGGAAAATCATATTAAGCTCAAAAAGCATAAGCTATAAAATAAAAGACAGTTGTCTCTTCTGGAATTTTGGCTGCCTGCCTTCTGGATTTGCTTGTTGGCAGCCTTGAAAACACTGGTGTAAATCACTACCAAATGGATATAAAAATTCCATCTACTGGTAGTAATTGTTATATTGATGTTCAAGCAGATTTCTGTGCAAAGGGAAAAAAACCTTCATATTTTCAGGGAACCCATTGTTTACAGATTATAACATTGTATACCTGTTTTCTAAAATGATGCTAAAAACACTAGTTAACAGCACGTGTCCCTATTTGTTTGTATTTTATTTTCAGCTGAAGATAAATATTATTCCTGAAGCAGTTTTAGGTAAAAACAGTTGTGATAAAAATGAACCCTTGTTGCTAAGTCTATTGCACTGACAAATCCTAGTATTGTTTACATTTGGTAGCCATCCATCCTCTTTGGTATATGTCATTGCTTTCTATTACTGATGCATAGCTTCCTGAAAACTATATTTAACTGTTCTCTTTGAGGCCTCTATAAACTGCCAACATGCTGCCCTGACAAAAAAAAAAAAAGTTCCTAGGATATCAGCTAGCACCAGACCGACAATTGTGCCCATATGGCTTTGTACTTCTCCAGCCCCAAGACCAGTTGGCAATCCAGTTGGCCACCACAGGCATGTGTGAGGCCATTGGGAGTACACTGCCTCACAGTGGTGATGCCTACATTGCTTCTTGAAAACCAGCCCTCTGGGGGTGAAGAGCACAGAGGAGTTGAATCCTTGCAGGAAGGGATTTGCACTAGTTGGCGGCAAATGGAAGGGGGTGTTCCCTAAAACTCTGTAAAAACACTAATTGGAATAGGAGGCAGTTGTGACTTTGTAACTGAATATACTGTGGTGGGAAGTTTATATTTAGGATTTGGCTTACTTGGCAAGTGAAACTGCTTTGCAGCTTCTTGCTCTTAATGTCTGTCACATCAGAACCAACTCACCATGGCAATATGTGGCTTAGTTGCCTGTAGATGATCTGGTTGCAATAACTAAAGTGTTGCAGAACCAAATTGAGTATGGTTTTGGGTGTCTCGTAGTTGCCAGTTCTGTTAGCTGTTTGCTAGCACGTATGGAAGGCCTAATGTATATTCAGTCTGTGCATGGATTTGTATGTTCAGAGGTCATTCAAAAATCTGCAGTCTGACATCAAAATACCCTTGGTAGCTTTGAAAATTCCTTCATAAATAGATGCAACATTTAAAAAACATTGGGGAAAATGTGGATGCCGATGCAAAAGAAATGGGGCCTTATTGAAGGGAAAAAATGAAGATCCAAAACTTTCTGGTTAAGACTTGCACTTGACATTGCTGCTAGGGCTATTCCTCATAAAACATCAGATGCTTTTCTTCTAAAATGTGTAAAAAGGAATAGAAGAGCATGTGTAAGGAGTACTGAGAGGCAGCAGGGTAGGCGAGAATTGCAAAATGATTCTGTTTCTTGACACATATGAATTACTTGAGCAATGAAGAAAGTACCAAATCCTAGTCACAAAAATCACAATTGCCATCTTGTTACTATATAAATGTTTGGTTGACCCTAATAAATCCTGTACTGGATGAAGCATTAGGAGCTAAACCTGAAAATGCAGATGTCACAGTGAAGGACTGAAGGAATCTACCATGGTTTTCAAAACTTCAAATGAAAATTTCATTACAATTAGAAAAGATTTCTTGACTATCAGAAAACAAGGAATTTCTGTCCTGCAGATTACACTGAAAACTGCCAGTCACATTTGTGTAACCTTATCCTCTTGAAAATAATCTTATGTTTGACACTTTCTTGAAGGCTAGTATTCACATAATACCGGTCGCCTTCCCTAAAACTGCATGTTAATTGTAGACATTTCAGAGTGGCTGTGGCTAGATGGTGCCAATTTACTAGCTCAACCTGGGGGAATACTTGGCTCTTGCCTGTATCCACCTCCACCACTTTGTTGGAAACTTTCAAATGGAAAACGCAAAAGAGTTTCTAGAATGGTGTTACTGGTGCCATAACCAAAAGAAACAAGTAGTAAGTCAAACTTGTTTGTGTTGACCTCTGAAAGTTCTGTCTCAAACACCATCTTGCTCTGTCTCCCTTTTAACAAACTGTAGGGATTATTTAATTTCAAACTTTTTTTAGAATACTAGATTCTGATCCAACATCTCAAAACTTCTTCCACTGATTTCAGTGGGACTTGAATAAAAAATGCACCTGGGCAACATATGTGTTGCTGATGCTCCTGCAAAAGTCAGTGGCAGTGAAGAGCTGGCTCCCCAGCATGCAGGACTGTAAAGCAGCAGGAGAGAGCATTAAGAGAAGAGAAATTGAAGCCTAGAAAGGAGTAGAACCAGCATGGGGCAGGGGGATGAGATTTGGAGTGGTTTCTCTGTGCTTCCAGGTGATTGATGCAAACTTTGCTTTATATGCATATTTTGGAGCGACTTTTAGAGAAGTCTGGGAAGGTCTGTAAGGGAAAGGTCACTTTCTGTTTCCTTATTCTTTTATGTAAACTTCAGTTGGCTGCCTGATTTGGTACTGCTTTTACTGACTGCACAGAAGAATTACACCTTCAGACAAGGATTTCACTACTTGTCATCTCTACTTGCCTACCTGAGGTCAAGTGCAGGGTAGAACTAGTCTTCAAAATTATGCTAGTAACTGTTAGAGTGACCAGGAAGGATTTAGGAATTGTTGAGTGGTTGTTGAGGTTTGGGGGTTTATTTGTGTTTTGGGAGATTTTGTGGCATTGGTTTTTGTTGTGGGGGTTTTTTTGTGGGTTTTTNTTTGGTTTGGTTTGGCTTTTTTTGAGAGATGCATGTGTTTTTTCAGTTTTAGGCTGAAATCAACAGACTTCTAGCTTTTGAACTTTGAAATCTGTCTTCTGTCACACTAATGGAGCATCTTGTGCTATTGGCTGATCCCATATTCACTGGGTGGAAATTGGTAAATTTTAGCAGCTTGTGCTTTTCTCTGGCAATAGAATTGCAGTAAACTGTTTTTTGGGGTTTTTTTGGTTTTGGTTTTGTTTTTTTTTTCTGAATGTCATGAACTCTAAGCATGATCGCTGATATGTTTGAACTCCCCTCTTCCAATTTTTACCATATGTAGCTAAAGTGTTTCACTGTTCACCATTTTCATCCCTCACATACTTCTTTTAACTTAGTTTTGATAACTGGAAGTTGTGCATTCTGATTCCTAAGCACTTAAGGTGTGGAGCGAAGTTGTAATATTTCCTGTTAAAAGAATGTGGTGTGGTCTATCACTACAATTGTAGATAAATGAGGGTTTAGTACCACAAGCCTGCTTTTACCAGTAGTTTTTGTGTGGGGTTTAATGGGGTTCTGTGATGTACAGAGTTAAGCAGTGAAGCACAAAGACAAAAAGCAACAAGGAAAATTGATTATTGCAACTAGTGCAAAGGTGAAATCATGAAGCAAGGAGGACATCTTGACAATCGAATTTTAAAACATGACAATGAGTAAAAGGCCCATCCACATGTTTGAGACCTTGACGCCTTCGGAAGCTCTTGTGTCATTCAGTACTGCAAGGTTGGGGAGTGCAGGCCTGCTCGTCCTTTGTTACAGATTTTTTGTTTCATAGCAATTATAATTCTCACATGTATAAACAGAAGTGCCTGTGCCTGACACTGTATCCCATGGCAGAATTGGTGATCCCTTATGATGTCAATACTGGGGGCTGAAACAACCCAATCAAACCTGCCACTCACTGAGCGTCTTAATTTACAAAAAACCTGCCTTAAAAGAGAAGACAGATTTGGGGGTATTCTACCTAAGAGAGAATTTAATTATGAATCTGAGCAAAAGCTTTCAAGTAGTGCTGATTACATTATTTTGAAATGTATATATATTTGTTTACTGTTATATTTGTGACTCTCCTAAGCAGAGATGTTGTGAATCTCAGCAATAGAGAGATAAAGGTTTATGATAGAGAAGAGAAGATGGGATAAACTGGAGTAGAAAGGAAGAGCAAAGACACGTAACAGATATAAAATAGATATCTGCTAGCGAGGACTCTCTGTTAATGAGAACTGACTACTTGACAGCTCAGCTGTTTCAGAAAACAATGTTGTTCTGCCTGCCAGGGACAGAATTACAAGTTAAAGACCTGACACAGAACTAATCTCTGAGACAGAAAAAAAATTCATTGCTCATCTGCAGTCTCCTGACAAAAGAAACTATATGCTGGAAACTGTCAAGGATAGTGATGAAAAGTTGGGACTTCAGGACCCTGCAGTCTAGATGACTGTCCTGGTTCCAGGCAGGACAAGGTTAACTTCAGCAGTAGGCAGGAGGGGCCATGGCCTATTCTATACCACCCAATGTCATTGCTGGGGGCAGGGAAAGGGAACTCTCTTCTGAGGAACAGGAGTCCCTTCATTTGAGGGGAGCAATCCATTACTGTCTATTGTCAAGTGGTTTTCCATGTGAATAGTTTCTTTATTATACCCTCTGTCGTAGGTATTGTTACGGTTCCTGTACATTTTCTTGCCTTACTGCTCTTTCCAGTAAATTGTTCTTATCTCAACCTGTGATTTTTGCCTTTAGTTCCTCCAATTCTCCTCTCCATCCCAATGCAGGAGTGAGGATGGAGAGCACCAGTGTGGGAGCACTAAATTGGAGGACACCATTCCTAAACCATGACAATGATCTTCAGCAGAGTTCTGCTGGCCAGCCAAGAAAAGGGAAAGAATAGGGGAAGACAGTGTGGAGAAGGTCAGGGAGGACACATATGATTTCAGAAGGCTGGTTTGGTTACATGGAAGAGAAAAATCAGGTGAAGAGGTGAGATGAGTTCCAGTTGTAATTGTTCCAATTCAAAAAAAATGCTCACAGTCCAGGCAGAGCAGGTTTGAGTTGGTTACAGAGCCTGGTGTAGCTTCTAAGGTTGGCATAGGCACAGGTGTACACATAGGATTTTCTGTAACTGTACTGCAGGGGTGTTTTCTGTAATAATACATATATGGCTGGTAAACAGATACTGCTAATTATATAGAGCTTATTCACAAAGCTGTGACAAAAGGTGATCTGTATTAATTTTTATTTTCATAAGAAATTAGCATGTTATAGAAAACTTTACTGGAGAAAACAAGTTTGTATCTGTAACCAGAAGTTACTTTTGTTAAAATAAAAAATAAAAAGCCTGTTTCAAAGAAAGAAAGAAATAGGTTTGTAACCAAGAATTTGTCTACACAACATTATTTACCCAGCAAAGAGAACCAAATTACTTCTGAACTGGCTAATTTGAATATCTGAAGCTGCACTGCTTCATTCTTTGCTTCAGCTAACAGACTCAAAGTTCACTAGCTCAAGTGGAACATCACACTGACATAGCTACGCTACCCAAGAAGGCTTTGATCATATTCCCTACTGTGTCGTATAAGCTAAATTCTAGGATTACTGACTTCAAAGAACAAACTTTCATAACTATAGAGGTGAAGGCATTGGGACACAGCAGTCTGAATGCTGGAGAGGTTTAGAATTGTATCAAGCCAAAGATGTGAACATTAGCTGGAACTGTCTGGGTAGCAAAGATTATTCAGGGCAAGAAAGCCCCACGGGGTATGGACTGTCCAGTGAGAAGTGCTTATGTTTAAAAGGGGGAAAAAGGATTGCAAAAAGTCAGTGAATAGACTTAAGACTATTACCGCGAATTGCCAAAAGCTTTTTGCTCATAAAAAGAAAGAAAAGAAGTAGGAACCCTGAAAATTGAGGTAAAGGTTAAAAGTAATCTCTTCTAGCTAAAGTGAAGGCATTTTTACCCTTAATTTGCAGTAAAAATACTGATAATGATGATCATGGAATTAATGACAAGACAAAGGTGATAGTAAGGGTAAGGAAAGAAAAGGGACCATGCCTAAGGTGAAGACAATGTGCTCAAATAGAGGGGAAATAATAGTCCTTGTCCTAATGCTGGAAAAGAGTATGTATGTGGATGTGCAGTTAGCTTGCCCAACGGCATGGCATGGCATGGCGTGAAACAGTGTGGCGTTTAACCAAGGAAAGGATAAAAGTATGCCACTGGAAATCATGATGGAGTCCCCCTAGGAAAGAAGGGGAAAATAAAAGGATTCATCCAGCACTCCAACAGTTACCTCCACTGGAACAAAATCAGCTTTGCAGAAAAATCAGGACACACAGATGCAATAGTATTGTGCTTGAATTTCAGAGTAGATCATGTGCCTAAACACTGCACTCTTTGAGAAGATAGCTCAATGCATAAATTCAGTGCAGAAAGGCATTTGACACATAAGAGTTAATTCTAGAACTGCAACATGATACATTTATTGCAGAGTGTATTGGCAGGGAAAAATAGAGTTGGAGCGAGGACACTGGTAGAGACAGATAGATTTTTCTGGACTGCTTAATATTTTCCAGTAGAGCCAGTGACAGGAACAAGCCTGATTGAAACAGAGCTTGGTCAGTTTCAAAAAGAGAATTTGTATTAATTTCATATGTGAATTGGCCAAACTTCATCCACCAACTATTGGATCCTACAATATCTTTTTCTGCTTTAGGTTAAGGAGCACCTGATACGATTACTCATTGTAACTGTATCTGTTTTAAACTCTTCAACCTTTTCAACTGTCACACCATACATCGTTCTTTCTAGTCCTTGAGAAATGTTTGTGGCTGTCATCAGAACCTACATTTTCAACATCTTGAAATGCATTTAATTCAGTTATTATTACAGTATTCTTAAATACCAAAAATAATTGCAGCTTAACATTTGTTGACCTGAAGTATTTGTGGCCAATTTTTATTTGATTGTTATAGGCAAAGTACCTGGCTTCTGACTCAGCCATATTCATCCCGTTATGTGTTCTCCGACCTTCATAGCATCATTCCTTCAGTTACTAATGGACTGGACAATGCTCATTATCCGTGAATAATGTTGGCAGTTCTTTGTGTTCCTTCAGAAGAACAAACCAGAAAGAAGTATTGAACACTTCTGAATTAACAGTGCTTCACACACACTTATATTTGAAAGAAGAATTTACCTTTATTTCTGCGAGAAAGAAAATAATTTGAAAAGGCTGCATCAAACATGAGTGCAAGTACAAAAGGGAATGTGCATATTGGCATGGGCTTCAGTACTCTTCAGGGTGCTGGAATTCACAGAGCACTTAATCCATTAGGCTATCTAGAACTGCCATTTCTTGATGACTGTTTGGGACCAACTGAGTTTTTTTCAAAATTTACCCAGAGATTCGGATATTTAAAAATGTTTAGTTTGAATTCTCATCAAGGTGTTTTGAAATGTAATGGAAATGCTCACATTTAATTTAATAAATAATGGGTGAAAGTTCAAAGGCACATTTTAGGTAAGCTTCCAGTTTCACAAATCTACTTCTTTTTCTTCTATAAGTTCTCCCCATCCCCCCAGTATCCCTTCCTGCCAAAAATTATTTGGGGAATTTAACTCAAACCGGAGAGCTGTAATCAGATTGCTGAAAGCATATTTTGCTATTACTGAATCATCTCACTCCATTTTAGAGATGTGAAAGTATGGAAGATATGTGTTTGGGGTAGATAAAAAAATTGTAACATTTTTGGAATGTGGTCTGAGAAAGTTTTGCAGTGTGCATTTGGAAAGATTCAGTATTTCTGAGTGAGGATTCTGTGAGTGAGTTATAAAGGTCATCTCCAAGAAGCCACACATTTCACACCACAGCGTGCTCTGTAGATGCCTGATATTTTACAGCAGCTTATTCATAAAATATTTTTGTAAGTTTTAAAGTTTTATTGTTTCTATTTCTGTCTGCTGTAAAGCCAAACTCTATTTATACTACAATTCCAGCTATAAAGAATTCTGTTAGAGTAAGGGAACTTGTAAATAATGCATTTAGGAAGTTCTAAAAACAATCTTCAGAACTTTTGGCATTTGCTAAAGCAGTATATCTCATGATCAGTGACAGATGGATTTTTTTTAACCATAGATAGGTAGGAAGAGCTTCCTGTTTCCTTTAATTAAACCAATTTTTTTTTTTTGAGCCTAGGCAGGTGATTAAGCTTATCAGAGGTTTTTATATTTAGCAGGCTATTTCCATGGGTGACATTCATAGTTTATTTGAGGGGGAGAGAAGTCAACTTGGAGAAAGTTGACCCTCCTCACAGGACTGGTGTTTGAGTCCTCTGTGCTTACAGAACTACTAGAGTTGGATCCCAAGTTCCTATCTGCTGATATCCTGCAAAACATCTTCTGTAGCTCAAAGGCTGAATCAATCACTGGGTTTTACGTATTAAAGTCTATAATAGTATAATTTTATGTGGAAATCTTGGAGGAAATGTCCCAAATTCAACAGTAGTACCTCCTCCCCAGGAGCTTTCCCAGCAGGCTTTGTTGATGTTTTAAATGAATTGCTGGTAGTTTAATTAATTCTTTTTTTTTTTTCCTATGGCTGTTCCTCCTGGTCAGAGTGCTCAGTTCAAATGCAATACAATGTCCTTTCCCAAATGGACTTCAAGCCAGACCTGTTTCTGTCAGGCAACACAGGAGAGAGAGGTCCCACTGCTTTTCTTCTCTCTAATGTCTTTTCTTGACATCAGCCACAAGGTTTCACCCTTTTCGGTACCTGCAAGTATAAGACTGTAACTTAGCCATTTGGGAACAATTAATTTGAATCCAGTTCTTCCCCAGGGCATTGGCAGGAATTCTCACCCAGGACAGATCTCTTAGATATGTGGAAGAGTGCTCACATGATGAAAAACTACATCATTTTATGCTTCCTTCTGCATTAAATCTAACACTTTATAACTTTCACAAAACTCACTACTCAGAAACCAAATTTAAGAGTCAGAAACAACTTTAATGAATAGGCTGTGAAAGATGTGAGACCCAATAAGAAAGGGATAGTCTTTCTGTCAGAGCAGAAATTGCCAGTGTTTGAAAAATCTTTGGAAATGTGCTTAAATCCTGTGCAGCTTCATGTTTAGGTATAGAAGATGCAGCTCAGTGTAGCTTGAAGAATTTCAAGAATTTCCTGGCTGGCTTTCACAAAAGGAAAAACAAATCTTTGACTCCTTTTGTCGTCTTCTCTTTCTTTTATTGTAGACATTCTGAATGCCTTTCTTACTTTTTTCATCTTGCGTAGTTTTGACGCATTTCAAATTCTTTTCTCTGTTGCATTCCAGTAAATGTTAAACAGTTCCTGTCATTTGCACTAGGTGTAGGCAAAACAGAATACAGTTCAGTACAATATTCACGAAATAACTTTGTTTGACAGTGGCTGGTGAAGAACAAACCTGGTGATCTTAAAGGGTAAAGATGGAAACTGGACAGATAAAAATGGAAGTGAAGTGAACATTTCTGTCGTTCTTAGATGGCTTGGCACAAGTGTCAGGTTTCTTTTTTTGGTGAATTCCCTGAATTGCAGCTCAAGAGTTTTAAGCCAGGTCCTGCAGTTCCTGTCTTTGGAATGTGCTTTGTTTGCTGGTGGGTTCCTGAGGTGATCCACCCACTGCTAGGATGGACTTTAAAGTTGTAGTCCAGTCTTTGTGGGATCAAAAGCAACCCATCAAAATGAAACTCTTGAGGATAAGCTCCTTGTTCTGCATCTTGCTACTTGCAGTCCTGCCCACTTACTGTAAAACCATTTACCACATGATCAAAGTCTTTCCATGGCAAGTTACAAAAATTAAAAACTCAAGTAGTGGAATTGAGAGCCTATAAAAAAGGTAATTTAGGGCTTCTAACAGAAACAATTTTATTATGGTGACAAAGAATTTAAAAACTCTTTTCTTTGGTCTGACTTGGTTCTTGCTTGCCTGTGCTGAGAGGCTTCACAGTATTCCAGCTGGTCCTTCACTGGTTATTAGAGGTTGGTTAACTCAACAGTAAAATATCTTTGATGTTTTGGAAAGAACATATAAATTGCTTATTTTGTTTTAGATACCTTTCATGCTTCAGTCTTGTATACTGCTAAAATTAATACTGAAAAGAATTCTGTGTTTTCAAAGAAATAGGAATTGTCATGGATTGTTTCTCTTTGGTTTCATGTAGCAAGTTTTATTCAGTGATAGCTGCAACTCTGCAAATGGATTGAAACTTGCAAAGCAGTGAAAACCCAAGATTGTGCAGAGTTGAAGACATCTTTTACTTCATATCTGACACTTCCCTGGTCATCCATGATAGTGTTTTCAATATTGGAAGTAATTGTAGCATCATTTTTCTGCATAATTTTCTATGTGGTTTTACCTGGACAGCCTTGTTTATTTACTTCATTTTCTCAAAGGGCTCAGAACTTGGCATTGTGTGCTTTGATGAAGGATAAAATAGATAAATATATTAAACTGATAAGCTCTTGATTAAAAAAAAGAATTTACGAAAGGTATAAATCATGTATAAATCACTTCTAGGGTTCTATGTTTCAGTATTGCCTGGTGGATAGTGGCATTTCTTATTGGTGCATAAATTCAAGGCAAAAATCTGTCATGTGTATTCCAAATGCTTTAAAGTCTTTAAGAATGGGTAAAAGACACAACAGTGATTTTCAGATTAGTCAGAATGATGTTATTTTCTTTATTCTTGCATTTATAAATTCTGTCAAGAAAGAGTTTCTCTTGTAATTTGTTGTCCAAGGAAACGATTCCAAGAAGAGGAATCTTATTTTAAATCACTGAAAATCGACATGGAGGATATTGCTTAATAAGAATTTCTTTGAAGATTACTGCCAGAATTGAAACCTTTCTGACCTTGTGGGAACCATTTATTCATGTAAACAAAGGTGTGCAGATGAGTGATGCATGGAGATACTGGCACATTTCAGAAGAACTCTCAGAAAATGTCATTGGGCAAAGCTGAGGCTGATTTTTGTTTGTTCCTTTGCTGGTTGTGGCCTTATGTGATTTCTTATATTGTTTCAAGCACAGTGAAAACTTTAAAACAATCAGATGTGGCCACCATTAAAGAAATATTCCCTCCAAAAGCAGAGTGGGAGGTTCAAGTAGCCTAGCTAAGTCACTAGCGTATCAATTTTCTAAGCATTTGGCCTTGCTGAGGGTCTTGGCTATCCTGAGTTACTTACTCGATCAGTGAACTCCTTCTTGAGGCAACAGGTGCCTGTTGGAGATGTGCCCTCAGCAATCAGCTTTTATCTTTGTTGACTCCCTAAAGAGTCATGCTCAGAAGATGACCTGGCTGTCATCACTGTCTCAGGGAATGCACAGAATGCAGCAGGAGTCTCCAATTGCTTCTGTTCACCCAGGGCTCCTTCTGGCTGCAAAGGAGTAAAAGCACTCATTCAAGAACTAAGAATTATGAGGTAAGACCTGTCTTAAGGAATACTAACCACCAACATTTTTATCTCAGGGCATCCCTGACTGCCTGGGGACCACTGGTTTTCCTGAGGGAGGACTCTCCCTTCTCCAAAGCTGAGCTGCTGCAAGGATCTTCTTAAAACAGGGAAGAGTAAGAAGCAAATTTTTTCAAACTCAGTAAAGCTCTTAGGAAAGACGGTGTATTGCTGCTTCCCTTTTATCTGTGTTACTTTATTCTTGCATTTGGAGCACAAAGCCCTCACACCTGGTGGGGTTTGGAAGAAATTCAAGGGCTAGGTTAGCTCAGATCTCCATAATCATAAAATAGACTTATATCTTCTACTGGATGACTTTAGTGAATGGCAGGCTCTGCAGCCTCTCAGCACAGAGATCTTTTTGAGATCAGTGCCTGTGCTCACTCACCCCTGCAGTTCATCCACCTGTAGATGACATCTTAGCCATGAGTACACAGCACGCTGTTTGTGAAAAGCCGCAACTTTGCTAAATTAAAGCAAATCACTTTCAAAGCATGCAAGGGCACTAATTTTTATTGATTTCTCAGTCACTGCCAGGTTTCAAATTTCATCTGTTTTTACTGTAGTTCTTCTGGAAAAAATTTGGTTAGAATCACTCTCCCATAACCTAAAAATGGCTGCAGGGATTTTGCTTTGACTGTAAGGGGATAAGAAAATCTCTCTCTTTAGGCATGGAAAACTTCAGCCCGAACAATGAGTGATTCAGAAGACTGTGGTTATGAGAAAAATGGACTTTTAATTGGATTCATTTTGCTTATGTAACCATTTGGCCTCTACTAAGCAGCTATTCTAACAATAACTTTGCTTATCAAAGATCCACAGTCTTCTGAACTCATGTATCTATAGCAACAAAAATGTACCATATATATATATGCCTGTGTTTGTATGCAAAGTTTAAAACTGTCCTGCAGACATTTGTGGAAGAAACCCCTGTCCAGAGATCTTAATGGAAACACATTGTTCTGGCTCAGGAAATCCTCCAGCCACAAGTGGCTAGAACTTGGGAACATATTCTGAAAAAAATAGCTTTTTCAGGTCAGATGGAGCTTTGATCCAGTTTGCTCAGGCTTGAATGAACAAAACAACAGTAGCGTGAAGAGAGGCTTCCTGTGAGAAGATTGAGTGTTTACTGCTTTTTCCTAAGTTCCATGGAAAAAAAAATAGGCTTCACCTTCCTGCTGTGGCTACTGTCCTTGCAGATATCCTGAGAGCTTTTAGCATCCCACTTTGGAGTTAGTCAGACATGGTGGTCTGTTCTCGATGAGCTCCTGCACAGGATGGCTGGAGAAAGGCCTTGCCTTCTTGTGGCTTGGTGAAGACAAGGAGCTGGGAGTTGTTTCTTGGGCTTGCAGCTGGCTTTGCTTTTAGTTGATTCAAGCTGTTAATCCAGTTTGGTCAACCACAGTGGATGAAGCTAAGCAGAAGGGTCTAGCACTGAAGTTCTTCTTAGGGAAATACTGGAGGTGACAAATAGAAGAGGCAGGCAAGCAATGCTCTTGTTCTGGCTGGTCACGCAATGCTTTCCACTGGCACTGTCAAATTGGTTAACCCACAGGTCTCAATAATTAGTTCATGAGAGTTCATAAAGAACGACGTGATAAGAGACTGGTTTTTAAATGCAGCAATCCCCCACACCATGGGGAACTCATAAATGTAAATATTAAGGGAATGTTGACATAGAGACAACAGATACCATTATTGTGGGCTTGTCAGCCTGGCTGAACAAAATGTTGGAAAGGCTGAAATGTGACTCAAGAGGGAATTAAACAGCAATAAAATGCCTAATGTCCGTTCACAAAGGTGAGACTTGAGGTAAGGGAAAAGATAATTTACAGTATAATTTTGTGGAAAATCTGTGTTCCTGCATATATTGTATGATTTACAATATAATTCGTGAAGTAAATTCGCAACCTCGTCAAAACCTGTGATGAGGTTGTGAATTTACTTGCTAATGATTGCTGTAGTGGTACAAAATATCTGGTTATTTTACTTGGTTTTCCTGGCTGTTCTAGTTTTGATATAAGAGTGTAAAATAATAATCTCTAGTCCATGACATTAACAGGATCAGATCTTTGATCTGTTCAGTTTCCTACCTTTTATCAGTGGCCTGAAGAGTAAGTTGTAGTTAACCAAGAGACCAGAGAATGAAGAGCACCCAAGGGAAGTGTTATAGCAAAGAGGAGTCAGTCAGATACTTCTGGTTCTGGTATGGCGCTCTGTGCAATGTTTGCCACATTTGCGACAGTGCTCTGCAGTCTGAGGAAGGAGCTGGGAATCATGGTGGCTGATGGATTAGCTCAGGTTGCCAGTTCAGTTCTCTAAGTAAATGTGAGCTGAGCCTTCAGCCTTGCATCTGTGATCAAGGAGATTTTACACGGTGTGGCAACTCTCATGTTTGTACTTTGCAGAGTGACTGCTGTGCAAACTCCGTCCTTTTCTAGCACTTGTTGTTCGAGAGTATGTTGCATATTGGTTGGGTTTAGAGTTGAGGCATGCCAATGGTAACAGCATTGGTAAGTGATGCTCACTTCCCTTTGCTGATCTTGTCCGGCTGAGCATCAAAATAATCCAGGCCAAATCAAATGGAAAGGGCCTCTAAACTGCTGACTGGGGTCTTTACCTTCCAAGTAACTGCTGATTGTAAAACACTGAAGCTTTAGGAGGAAGCAATAGCACAAGCTCTTTTCACAGGGGAGAAGCTGCCTCTGCTGGCATGAGAAAGTAGAGCCAAGAGGGCTTTGAGAAGAGTAACTTCCTGTGTGGTATATTTAATGAAATAAAATCTCTAGACACAAGAGTCAGTGTCATGTAGGTAAAAATGGACCCAGCTTTAGGAAAACTTATTGTTTGTGCTCTGATTGTGCACTCAGAGTTAGAGCTTAGTGCATATGCAGTGATCATAAGCTCCCTGAGCATTTTGACCATTGCTGCTTTGTCTATGAACTCTTTCCTTATGGATCAGAAGGGTTAGTGAGTTTTAATGCTGTACAGCAGCAAGTCTCACTAGAAAGGTATTTCTAAATTTCAGTAAGCAGGACAAATGGTTATCCCTGACTGCCTACATGGGAGAGGTGCAAAGACTTCTTTTAAGCTTTGGGATTTGGTAGACAACCCCCAAAACTGCAGGAAGTGGTGAAGAAGGTTAAATGAATTATGTTTTTGTAAAATCCTGACCACCAAAAATGGATCTAGTTGAAAGCTCAGTAAAAAAGCATTCACATATTTTTTAAAGTCCTTAGTAAAACAGAAGGCAAAACAGTTCAGTTAATGACAAAACGTTTAAACTTCTGAATTGTTTGAAGGTCCAATTATTTTTGGCCAAAAATTATCAGTCAAATCACAAAGAATCTTGATTGATTTAAAGAAACATTTTTAGAGAAAAGCATTTCTTCAAAAAAGGTCACCCTTCTTTAGTCAACAGAGCACTATAAACAAGCCAAGTAAAATCATTAATGTATTACGCAGAACTGCGTAAAGACCCCATCAGAAAATGATGCTCCCTTTTGAGTATCTGCTCCATCTGAACAAAAATGTGAGCAAGAGCTCAGATATGATAATAAACTGAGGAGTTTAAGGCCAAAGGTCCCTCCCTTCCCTGCCCCACAAACATTATGAAACTAGACAGAATAACCCAAGTGGTCTAGTGTCCAAGAGCTCAGAGCACATCTACTGATCTCCAAGATTTCTGCAATTTTGTTCTGGTTTTGTTTGTTGCCATGGAGTCTAGTACAATATTTAGACGTGTGGCCATTAGACAGGATGTTTGTGATTGCAGCATGTGGCTACATGCCTTCTCCATGCAGAGAGGAAGCTGGCCTGGGCTCCAGCCCTCCAGCTGTCTCTTAGCTCTGGATTCTGGCTTAGGGCTTGGGCCCCAGTCTTCCACCATGTTCATCAGTCAAGTCCCAGCTACATGAGAAGGTTGAATTCCAGTTTGTGTGTCACCAGCAGAGCTGCAGCGCTGCGGGCCAGCAATGAAAAAGCGACAGCATCTGCTAATGAGCAGTCATGGCTGTGAGCATAAACATTCATCATAGTCCCAGAGTGGAAGAACTGTGGTAGTATCTGGCTTTGGGAAAACTTTTCTCTGCATCCATGTGCATATTTGGCCCAGTTGTACTCTGATGGTTCTGGAGCTGGAGTGTGTACCATGAGGAGAAAGAGTAAAGGGCGTCTGCTGCCAGGGACACAGCCCAAATGCCTTGGTGACCTTTTCTCAGAGTGTTGTGACTTTGCTCCAGAGGCAGCTGCAGGAAGGCTGGCTGTATCCACAGCTCCTAAGAAAGGCAATGAAGATCATGGGAACCATTCCGCATTCTGCCCCAGCCACAAGCCACAGCATATGTCTGGGAGAAGAACACCACAACCAGAACAGTGTTGTCCACTGGGGGCCTGGCGTCCACTGTGACACATGGTAAGCTACAAGGCATAAGGGCAAAATTGCCTTCAAGAGCCACTGCACTCTCCTGTTTCCTATTAACTGCCCTAATCCCTTTTTTAAATCCTTTAAACTTCTGGTTTCCATATGCCAAGGACGTGTTTCACCACATCATCAGGCACTCTGCAGGAAAAGATCTTCCTTTATCTTTATAGCATTCAAAATGGGTTGTTTTGGGTGATGTGTATGTTTGGGAATATTTCTCTGTGACTGCAAATGAATTATTAATACTGATAAAAATCAAGAAAAATCAATTTAAATCACTGATTTAAATCAAGCATCAACTTGATTTAAAACCTAAAGCATTAGATCAGCAGATTATGCACTGCAGACACCAACAAACACTTTAGAGTGTTCTATTGTAAAAAGCTTTTAAAGCAAGAAGACAGCTGTGGCTCTGGGGCTAAAGGTTTAGTGTATTTGCAGGAAGCCCATGTTAAGTAGCACGAATAACATCCTGACATGGCCAAAAGGGGCCTTTGCAGTGCCTTGCACTCTCCTCCAGGTGACAAACACACTGATGTCTGGAAACTAACTACAGGCCTGAAGAGATTTGGTATCTGCAGAAGGATTTTCTAAAGCATTTGAGAAAAATAAGCAGAAATTGTCCATGTCACCTGGATGTAAAAACCTTGCAAAAACATCCAGGCTCTGAGAGAGTACAGGTCATAGTGGGCAGTCATAGTGTGGGATTGGGATGCTTTAGAAAGTCACTGAGGCTCATAGGCCAGCTGGAACTACATTTCTCAGCTGCCCCACTCATCTGAGTTTCCTTAGGATTTCCTTAGGATTCCTGATTGGCATGGAGGTAAGTGTATTCAAAATAATAAGTCTGGTCCATATTCCAAATTGTAAAATCAAGGAAAGACATTTCACTCTTCCCTTAAAAGAATAGATGAAACCAATAAAGCTGATCACACATGGCAAGGATATGAACCCTGGAAAATGGAAGAGTTAATGTTGATGGCCAACAAAAATCCCTGCCCCCTCAGAGGGGGCAGAGGTGAATGAAGTTTCTCTCAGTTTTGGTTTACTGCAAAAACTGTAATCTCATTTTAATTGGATTTTGTCAATCCACTGCTATAACCCCCTCTCATAGTCTCCCTGCCAGAGAGGAATATAGCTAAACAGAAATAGTTTGCATCTAATTTAGTCAGACTTGACTCAATAACTTGTCTTTTATCATTAAATGTTATCCATTTTATACCTAGCATTTGGGGTTTTATTGTATTCTTACAACTCTTTACTTGTCCCTTTTCAGGCAGGAGTTGTGATTTTAGTCAGTCTGCCACAAAGTGGAGTTTTGGATAGGTAATATTAGCCTGCTGTGTGCTCAATCCACTGCACATGGAAAAAATGTTAGTAAATAATATTATGGCTCCTGAAGGGAGCTGCACATCCATCCACCCATCCACATATCCACATTTAATCCATACAGAGAGGTCAGAATCTAACACAGAACTTGTACTGCAGGGTAGGTTTCTTTCTCAGTCCCTGTATGGAGTGACCAGGATGTATTATCCTTCCAAGTGTCTCACTGTTGTTGCTTCGGTAAAAATAACATGGTTTTGGAGTTTCATAAATGGCTATCTGGTGAGGTAGTTATTAGCTCATCTTCTCTGTTGTAGAAATACATGGCATACTAAGTATAGACTGTTTCCTCTCTTTTTATCCAGCCAAAAATATTCTCAAGTTTCAGAGAGCTCAAACTTTCCCCAAATGTTTGTTTTCTCCATGCAATTCAGTTCTCTAACTTGAATGTCCTGTGTGTGACATCTACAGTCATCCTCTCTGAGGAACTGAGAAAACGTCATTTTTTAGAGAGGCTTGGCAGAGTTCCCTGGTCCTTAGCTGTGAACAGAACTGCCTGTGGCGGGTTTTTTTCCCTGCAGCATTTGGGTGTATTCTCAGCCACATGACAGCCTGTGGATGTAGGCAAAAATCCACACCAAAACAAATACAGAACACCTCCCTCCAGATGCAGCCAGGCACCTGAAAAGTGGGTTTTCTTTGTGGGAACTGGGCTCATGCACCTGCCCATCAGGTGGACACCATTAAATGCAGAGACTGGGAGTTAATAAATAATATTTTACCATTCTTACAGTCTTTTTCCTCTACTATAAAAATTCTTTATATTCATTGCTATGTTTCTGGCTGTATTTATTCACTGCCATCTGCTCTTTGTCTCCTTTCACTTTTTCTGGGGCCTTCTTACCATCCTCTTGCTTGTTTATGTTTTGGGGCATCCCCTTCTTGCTGCTTCTGTGCTCTTCCCAGTGGCCTCTTCTCCCCATGCTTTGCTGAGCTGTGATATTCTTTCCCATGCACATTTTGTCTCTGTGGGAGCATGTTACGTTTTAAATATAGACATTTCTGGCTAATATGGCAGAAGGAGACTGTAGCAAATTTTCTTCACATCAATCACTTGCAAAGTTGTGTTTTTTAAACAAATGTTAAACACAAAAAGATTTATCTGAGTTGTCTGAGTTGATCCATTGCATCTTTTCTGTAGCTATCAATTAATAACAAGACAGTTAGCTGTCTCACATCTATCTAAGTTATATAATTAATTAGCCATGTTTACTACAGCTATCCCTGCTTATAAAGTTTTTGGAAAAACCACTAGGGGGAAGTAAAATAAGCTTTGAATTTTATTGAAAATTAATCTAGATTTTGAGAACCTTTTATTCTCTAAGTTAAAACAGAATGTATGCAGCCTGTTTCTAATTCTCATTGTCTGTGAAACTGAAGCAGTGAATTCATCTTGACTTTCATGTTTGTTGTCCCTAGTAAAAAGTGCTCTCCAACAATTGCTCATTATTTGCTGAGGTTATTTACTGCTAAGTTTGTGTATGATTGCAAATTAAACAAGCACCACTGTCTAGCACATGGCTACTATTCATATCTGGCAGGGCCTGCTTTTCTTATTGAAGAAGCATTACTGAAAAAGCACCTCATATTTAGTATTTTCTTGATATTAAAAAAGTGCTATGTTTCAGATCCTCTGTTGGGCAGATAGTACAGAAGACAAGCAGGGGGTTTAGTATAAAACCAAGCTTTTCTATTCCTAAAATAGTAACTAAACTTGTTCTATGCAAGCAATTGAACATTAATATAATAAGAGGTAAGGAAATAATGATCTTGTATATGACTATATGTGCAAACATTCCAGCAGAATTTGATTGATTAATTATTGCTACATCAAAATTATAGTTAATTGTCAGAAAGAGTTTTAAAAAGCAACTGTTATTTTAGGGGTCCTGTTTCTTGGATACCTATGTAAAATAACTTTAGAAAGGATTCATTTTCAGAAGGTTACTTCTTCACAGTCTCTGAAGACTGGACATTTTCAGAGCCTCTCATGTGAACATCTAAGATGTGATGCACTCAGTGCCATTATTTTTTAAATTTTACCCATTTTCATTCAAAAATAGTGAAAAAAAATTTATAACTAGAGAGATTTATCAAAGGGAAAAAAATCTTGTGTTCACCAGCATTTTTCCTTGCTGAAGGATGGCTATTTTCTAAGTATCAAGCCATGCAAGTTCACAAATACCAGTAGGATCTCTCCAAGACAGAATTTTCAGAAGTTTCTGAGTCAGACAGGAGCTGCTCCTGGTGACACACTTGACTGGTGGTGGACATTTACTCTGCTGGCCATGGCTGTTTCGTGTGGCTGGAAACACCTCCTGAAGGGGAGCTACAGCTGTTTTCATGGACTGGTGCTGTGTGCTGTAGGAGAGCTTTTTGGCTCTTTTTCTTTTCCTCACCTCCAACTGCTAAAACCCATCTATCATGGTAATTGATTTCTCTTCCTCAGCTAAAGACCTTCATCTGTTCAGAGCCTGATCTTACAGGAGACTGGGAAGTCACAGCCTACAGACATCCGTAACAGATAATGCAGTAAAAATGAAGGATGAGGCACTGCCACACTTGAACACAGCCCTCCACCTGTTGCACCATTCTCTCCCATTTCTTTGTGTTTCCTTTTCACAGCTGCTGCTCTTGGAAGGGTGAAGCCTTGCAGAGTTAGAGCGCAGCTGGTACGAAGGCAGCTGTCAAACCGTTCCTGGCTAAGGACACCAGAAGCTGCAGCCTCAAATTTGAGAATTACACAGCACCATTGCCATGCCAGAGCTGCTGCTCACCATAAACACTGGATATTCCTGTTCCCAGTGGCCCACCAAAGGACTTCAGGACAGTCATTAGGGGGTGAATACTGCTCAGTCTTCCCTTTGCCCTGTGGCTGTGGGCATCTGGGATCACGGCAGGCAGGCGTCCACCTCTGGGTAGATGAAAGCTGTGTACTCTGCAAGCAGCATTTGACAAGCTGCTGGGGGAGAAAGGGCTGACAGCAAGGCAGGGGGGAGTCGCAAGTTTTGTCTTCCACGTGGCAGCAGTCAGTGGCAGAATAGCAGTAGGATTTATGTCCCAGGATCCAACTTGTCTGTCCAAGAAGAAAAGCTTCATGGGACAAACAGCAGTGTCAACAGAGCATGTGAGTGAAACTTACATTTCTGCATAACCCAAGAGTGCCAGCACAAGGTTTACAGCTGACATCTAACCATGACTTCTTTAGGCCTCTGTAGGGCTTATTTGTTGATCTAATACCCTATGCAATTTAACCCTTGGGCCTCCATCTGTAAATTTGTCTTTTGTAAGAAATATAACCTAGCCAAGGACACTGGAGAATGAGGTGACCCAGATGAGTTACATGGAAATTGAGACTGCTAAGTAGCTCTGGAGGTCAGGCTGCAAGTTATATATAGTTCCTCAGAATTTTGCAATATCACATTTGGCATGGGGATGAGGCTTCTTAAATTCTGTTGTTAAGGAAGAAAATGCATTTTTCACACTTTAAGGAGAAGTCATCTTTGGCAGTGGAGTCAGCTCTGCAGGAACATGTAGGTGCCTAAAGCTAGTGACAGGCTCCTTGTGAAACTGATAAATGGATGGAGCAGCTGTCCTGGATTTCCGCTGGGATCCCTGGCACTGCCAGGTCTTCCCAGGGGCTCCAACTGCAGCAAGGACACATCAACCTGCATGTGGTTTGCCAGCACTTGGGCACAGTCCAGCACACTAAAACTGAATCACTGGTGAAGGCAAGAGGAAGACTTTTCAATTCATCCTAAAGAGGACATCCATAAATTTAAAACAGAAATTACAGTTAGTTCCACTCATCATCTTATTTCCTAGTGTGGTATGTTGGTGAAAAGGTGGACATTACCAGTACTGGATATGAAATGTAACTTGAGAGAAAGCTCAAGAGATATTTCTTGTCATTCTGATGCATTCAGTCCTATAAAAAATTGTTTACTGCTTTCTACAAAATGTGACTGCTTGGTATGTTTTTTTCTGACACAGAGCAAAATGTGGTTTAATTCTTCATCTCCATTCCTCAGCTCTGGGTAAGTCTGTGGTTTGGGGTGGAGAGGAGAAAGACTTCAGGCAGAGGAATGAAACAAAATGTTCTTGTGGTCATTCATGTGGCTTGTCATCAGCTCCAGGGGAGGCAGGCACAGCTCTTGTGAAGGCTCTGACAGCACTGAAACCAGCTGGGATTGCAGAAAAAGGTGCACAGAAGGAACAGTGCTGTGATGAAGAACCTGTTTCCCATGTGCAGCGAGCCCATCACAAACTGTGAAGCCAACCCTGAAGTGATGGAAGGTTGTGGAGGGTTCTGAGTGCACGTGAACATCGGGTCACTGCTGCTTTGACTTGAAGTTTTCTGCAACCACACAGCACAGATGCACAAAGGTACCCCCTTCTGTAGGGACAGGTAGGAGACTTCTATTTGCTTGGAGCAGTGCACAGGCAGGGAAAAGGGCAAGCACTTCCCACCATGGGCAGTGGGAGAGCTGCCCACCACTCCACATATACCTGCTTGCTCCGAGGCATGTGTCCTGCAGCCAAGGGATGCCTGGTCCACTGGAATATGCACTCTGCACATGATGCTTTTCCTGACGCAGAAAGCAAATTATCCACGCTTAAGCTCCATGGGGGAACTTTCTCAAGAGGAAGGAACACCAGAGGGAAAAAATGAAAATGACACCCTTCTTCTTCCAAAGAAAACAGCCCTCCTTCCAGACCCCTAATTAAAAGGCAAAGGTTTAATAGACAAACCGACAGAAGGCTTAATCACTGTGAGTCAGCTCACAGAAAGACATCCAGCATTCAGCTGAACAGCAGCAGATTGTTGGCTCCCTTTGAGGAGAGACTACTGTTCATCATTCCCTGGAAAGTGCTGGATGGTTTGATTGCAGGGAAGTAAGCAATGGCCTGTCATCTCTCGTTTGTAAGGGAGTCAAATTCTGCTGAAAGAAGGAGGTGAGGACAGTCAGGAGAGCAAGCCTGGAGTTGTGTGCTCACAGAGCTGTGGTGGAGATGTGGGCTCATGGACCACCCAGATGCTATTCCCTTTCATGCTGGATCATCAGCTAAAACCAAGCCTTTTCCAGCAGGCACCTCCTGGGTCTGATCTTGAGTATCTCCCCCCCTCAACAGACAAGTCTGGATGACATTTAGCTACGTCATAAAAACCTTTATCTTGGTGCTTAGCCTGAGCATCGCCAGGTGCAGGTCTGTCCCACTGGTCCAGTACCACATGGGCACCAAGAGCCTCGATTCTCCTTTGGGTCTTGCCATTCTCCCAACTGGAACTGTGCCCTCTACTCACCTTTACTGAGGTCCAGTTTTGAGTCACTCAACTTAGGCATTATATATTTTCAAGTAAACTGTATTTTCAAGCTGGGCACCTTATAGCATGCATTATGTTTGTATATATATTTATGTGTTTATAGAAGTATATGTGAACTTAACACCGATATTTATTTCTGTATGATTTATATGGTATAACATGAAATTCATGACATGTTATGGAAAAGGAATTAGGGTAACAGGCATATAATTTTTCTTGTGAATTCACAAAAACTCCATGAATGCTTCTGGTCAGGAAAAAAATCAGAAAAGCAAACAAAAAAGCACACCTTTTTTCAACATTTGTTAAACAATTAAAAAATAAATAGATTTTTAATAGCTTTCCACTTAGAAGTTAGTGTGTTCTAAAAGTTTTGAATCATGTGGAATGTTTTAATCCTGTGGAAGGAACACTGAGAAGGGAAGTAATCTGCAAACAAATAGAATTTGAAATTGGGATCAGGGGCTAAAACGATTTTGCTGTTGTTTGCAAAATGGTTTTAGCCCCTGATCCCAATTTCAAATTGGATTTGCTTGCAACCCAGGTTGACTGGTGAACTGAGTAGATTAATTGCATGACTTCCACTGTCCCTCAACACAGGAGTCCAGGAATCCTAGTACCCTGGATTTGTGACCACAGGAGCGTGTGAATAGTGAAAGAACATTTAAACACAGGACTCTGACTACAAATAAAAATATGTCTTTGTGGACATGTAATGTGAAGATAATTCGCAGGCATGTTTGTTGGTAGGAAACAGTGGTATAAAATGTATGGGTACGGTAAAACATTGGTTAAAATACCACCCAGGTAAATCAGTTTCCCAGGCAATATATGGAGAGTGCTGCCATTTAACTGCACTGAGGCAGCCAGCAAAAATTCTAGAGCTGCCTGCCAAATAGCTAGATGTTGCTGATGGAAAAAATTACCCTCAGTACATTGGCATCTGGAGTCTGTGACTGCCATCCAAAAAGAAAAGGGACTGGTGCTGTGGAATTGGGTAATTGCACTCCAGAAGCCTACCACAAGTCTGCTGCGGCTTTGTCATTTAAAAAAAAAAAATTAAAATTTTCTTAATTAAAAAATAAGGGTTTGAAAGTATGGAAAGGAAGATGTTAGGGGGAAACACACAGTTAGCTGGATAAAAAGAAGCGCAGTTTCTGTGTGTGCCCAAGTGCAAAACAGAAATATATGTGTTGCTGTGCATATGCTGGTTTGTGTTTCAGAGTACTTGTTTCTGTGTCAACTCTGTGTCCATTTCACAAGGAATTACACACTCCATTTACTTGAGATTCCAATGTATATTACTTGGGAGAAAAAAAAATTTCTGTGTATAGCTTATGTTTTAACAATTGTATTCATTCCTCTCTTCCTTGCCCACTCCCTGCTGTAAATAATTTTTTTTTTTTTTTTTGCCGGGGGGGCGGGGAACGGTGCTCTCAGTTGCCAGCCATCACCCGGTGTTGTGATGTGAGGGTGGGAGTGTAGCTGAAATAACCACAGTGCAGCAGCAAGTAGAGATAAATTACCAGTTCTTAATCTGAAAACATTGTTATTCATGGGAGAAATTTACAGGAATAATGGCACAGTAATGCAAATTTTTTAGTTACCTGAATTGTCATGGTTTGCTGTACAGATGAGGTTCCAGAAATGGCACTGAAATCACTCTGCTTAGATTTCTGCATGGCACTTTCTTTTGAAGACTTCAGTTGCAGGTGTTTAGAAGTCCTTCTCTCCAAATGAGCAATGACACATACTTCTCACATTTGAAACTGTGGAAAATACACTTAGTCATTTTGTATTCAATTAAAAATCACTGTATTTCTTGTGCAAGACTGACTAAAAGATGGTGTAGATTTAGAAGACCTGGAGAGCATCTCTTTCTCATACAGGGGTATGCTCAGTATGAAGTTACCTGTTTATAGGAATTCAAGGATTTATCAATTACGGGAAACTGCATAACATGTGGACATAAGATTGTATTTTAGACTTTGCTGGATGTCCTTTTTTCATACGGTGTTATTTTTGTGTGTGTCTGTGACAGTTAATTAACCTCACTTTCTATGAACAACAAACAGGTAGTGGTTTGTATGCCCTGGTGGAATACCCGTGGAGTAAGTTAGGTACTATCTTGTTCTGCCTGTCACAGCCTCTCGATACTACAGGCAAACATTAAGAAAAAGGGGAGAAGAAATTAATTAGAGGTGAATTTATTTTTGGGTGGAAATATCTGATGTCAAAAGAGGAGTTGAGAGTGTTCATTTTGTTGGAACACACATACCTTTTGTTTGGGATAGTAGACATACAGAAGTCAGTGCTAATTTGCAGAGGCAGTTCTTGTGTGCATTATTGATGGCAGATAAGAAATGTTAGTGAATAAATATGTGAATTTTTTTCAGCCATTTCTGGAAAGCTATTTTTCTTAAAAATTAAATGAAGCAGAAACAGAATGCATTCACTAAGAAAAAGGCAAGACAAATGTTAGTACAGGAAAAAACACATTGAGTCAAGCACAACACTAGGTAGAAAAGCACTTGAGCAGGTAGTTAAGGTAAGACACATACCTATTGTTTTTCTGAATCATTGCCATGATTACAGGGCGTTTCATTTGCTCTTTGTAGTGTCCTCAGTTCCAGAGGTCTTTTTGCTTTCACAAAGAAATCGCTCTCATTAATCATAAGGTATTAACATTCCCACCGCTGGGATTATGAATTACATCTCTGTAATAAATGTGAATGCCATTTCCCTCATCTCTGTTCTTTCAGGAGCCCTAAAAGTTTTATTTCAACTTTCAGACTTGCACTGAGGGCTTTGGCTAGGAGTTCGTGCTTCTGGCTCGCTTGAGCTAATTTGGCAAGTAATTTTAAAACAACTTCTATTGTACATAGAGCTGCAGGGTTTGAAATATTGCTCAGTCAGCTCTTACTTCATGAGCAGTTTGTTTGATTAGGTGCCCAGGTGAAACACAATCGGGGAACCTGGTGAGCTGGTAGCCTTCCACAGGGAGGAGGAAATGGAGTGGGTTTGCTCGCTCCTTGGCAGAGTGTTCCAGCCGTTCGGCTGTTGTGTAAAGGTGTGTCGCCTCCCCCTGCCACCTTTCACTAGCATTGCTGCTGTATTTTCTGGCAAATTCTGTTCTGAAAACTCCTATGAGGCATGTACTTGGGCATACAGTGGAGTGATCATCTAAGTGGGTCTTGTCTGTGGCTTAAGCTTGACGAGGTGAAAAGGCCTGTGCAGCACCCAGTGTGGGCAGGAGGACCATGCTCAGCCCTTATCAAGGGGCCATCCAGGTCCTGGTGCTCCCAGAAGGGTCAGCTGCCTGCTGAGCAAGGGCTGTCAGGATTCATATTGTGAATTTCAATTGCTAAACTTGATATGAGCATGATTTTATGGCTCTCGGGACTTTTTGTGGACTTTCACTTTTAGAGATTCCTAAAAAGCTGCTTTGGCCATGATGGATTTTACAGCACATATATAAAGTGATATCAGGTGATAAAGCTGAGCTTGTCCAAAGGGCCCTGTGTGTGATCTGGCTGTTCAGGGTCTCAGCTATTTCTCACTGACCATGGTAGGCCCCTGTTGGAGACACAAGCTCATAGCCTTCAGGTTGGTTTTGGGATGTGAAAAGTGAGGATACAGGCCGTGCCCCCCACTGCTCTTTGGAGCCTGGCTTTCCAGGTCTGAAAGGAGGAGGACTGGGAATCCCAAAACTACTGACAGAAATCCCAGCAATAAAGAATTTACCTTCAGCAAGGAATTGGAAATGGAAAGTATATAATATAATATAATATATAATGGAAAGTATAAGCATGAGCTGTGGAGAGAAAGAAAAGCAAAGGAAACCAAAAACCCCCAGAGCATTTTTTTCCAAATTCTTCAGTGCAAGACATACTGTATCCCAAAGACAGAACAAGAAAATAGATTGAGTTTATATAAAGCTGCTTGTGGAAACCTCCCTGGTAACAAAATGAGCTAATAAAAACCAAATATCAATGAGAATCCAAATATTCATCTTTAAAATCACTGAGCAGTAAATTACACATCACAGACCTCTTCAGTCTTCTGGCAAAAGCTGCAGAAGTGGAAACTCTTAAACACAAAAAATGTGTTTGTTTAATTCTGCAGTAAGAGCAAGTCTCTGGACAAGCTGCATTTTCTAAATAAGGCCTTTTTTATCACCTGAGTGGAGGAATGCCTGATTCAACATAACCTACAAAGCATTTAATCAGTCCTGATGGTAAGTTTAAAATGGCAATTTGTTTTCTACCTTTGCCCCAAAGCTGGGTGCCTTTCCTGGGACTATTTGAAAGAATTTTTCAGATATTCTTTACAATATTCTGCAATCTTAAAATTAATCCAAACAAACGGTGTGGATTTGGTGATCACCCTCTGTCAGAGGCTTTTATATGTTCTCAGCTAGGGGTTGGATCATGTTATGGTGTCCTAAGAGACTGCTCAGCCACCTGAAGACCGAGCTCCTGCTAGCATCTCCTAAAGTCTGAGCAGGAGAAAGAGGAGGATCCTGCTGTCCCATGAGGAGAGGAACACACATGGCATTTGGAGAAGACCTCAAGCCCATCTTTTGCTGGTGAGCCAAAGCCATGCCAGTTTATGTCTAATCATTCAGGCTGGCCTTTCACCTTAAAACCTCACTGAGGAATGTTCTCCTGTACAGGTAAGGGACATTTTGACAATTGACTAGCCAATACTTAATTTCCCATTTTCCCTATATTACAAGGTGGCAGCAAACCCAAGAGAATGCAGCTGTTGGAGCAGTTTCTGCTCAGTCTGGGAGGCTGCAGAATCAGGGTTTAATAAGCAATGCTCTTTCTGTGTGGACATTGGGATACAGGTCTTTCATGACACCTTCATCTATTTTATCATGATGTGATGCCCTTGGTACTCCACCTCACAGGTGCTCTGGTTCTCTAAGTGCTTCATTGGCTGGTGATGGTAATGTCTCCACTGTCTAAACTAGGCATGGACAAAATAGTCCTTTTGTCTATTGACTAAAAAAGTCAGTGCCTTTCTGAGAAACTACTCATAAGGTATCAGAAGGACCTTTAGATAACTAATTTTTATTGATTTGGAATAAAGCAGTATGGTATCTGATGTTTTATGAAGTAATACACAGTCACTCTGGACATAAGAAGTACTATTATGGGGTTGCAAAGCCTCCGAAAGATATTTTAGTTGTTCTTTGCACCAAACTGGTTTAAGGTGACTGGCATAAAAAGTTACATTGATGATTATTTGGCTAGTCCATGCATTCCCGTTTGGTGAGTTCTGGTGAAACCATGTGAAAAGCCCATTTTTGGTAGCATTTAATTGTGGATGTCTGCACAAGACACTTTAAAGATTCAGTGATAAATTATAAACCCTTTCTTTTAAACATGCCATTACAATTTCCCATTATATTGTTGCAGTGGTCTGAACATAGCAGCAAACCAAATCCTAAATCCATAAAGGCAGTAAATTAAATGTGGCTCCAGTGGTTTTGGAGCTTGACCAACAAGTTATCTTTATTAATGCATTCAGGGAAAAGGTCTCGTTTTATTACATTATTTTCTTAATGATAAAGGCAGTAATGGAATCTCAGCAGAACACACCAAAGGAATCTTAGTTTGCTGGCAGTTGGGTCAAATTTTTGTCTGTGTGTGCTTGGTACAGGGTTAAGACTTGGCACTGTCCAACTCACTGACTTCTGTCTTGAAAAGCACAGTCTTTTGCTGCTTCTCTGTAGTTGCTAGTTGACATTTTCTTGGCTTTAAATGAAATTTTGACACATAAATCCCACATGTCAAATGATATTGTAAAACAAGCATCCAAGTGTCAGCACATAGCCCAATAGTCTAGGGAGTAGAGAATAGAATAAGGAACACCTTTATGCAGTCTTTCATCTGCATCCAGCCATCTGCAAGTAATTTGAAACCAGTTTGGAATGAAGCTAGGTTGTTTGGTCTGTTAAGGCACACAAAGCCAAAGCAGAAGTTTGGAGTCTTCATGGCTTTTATTGACTTGCTAATAAGTAGATAAAGCCTTTATTTTCCAAAGCCATACTTTTCTCAGATAGCCCATTCCAAAGAAAGCCTAATTGAAATTACAGAAGTCTCTTGCAGACTGCCACAAATTCCATTTTTAAATAGCCTGCTGATATTGAAAGACTTCATGATGAGTCTTTCACTTGCAAAGTAGGAGTGGTGGGTTCCCCACTGATGAACTGTTTTGTTGGACTTGAGGAGACATTATTGGTACCAGGTCCCTACAAAACCACACCAACAAAGGAGTGTGGATTTACATGATGATGGGCTGGCCCCAAGATTCACTCCTTAAATACTACAGCAAACCTCATTTAGCTGCCAGCTGCAGTGTGTATTTTGCCTTACATATTTCTTTTCTGTGTAGTACCATTGGAAAAACAGAATTCAGGTAAGCCATGATATAACAGGGTTTTGTTTTCAAGGGCCTTCAGATGTGGCAAACCGGTATTTAGTAGAAATAATCTGCACATTCTAATGGTATATTAGATATGAAGACAGTTATGAATTTCAGATTCATATTCAGATAAATGACAAATAAAATTACATTTCAAATAAAAAGACAGACCTTGAAAATAGTTATCTATGTTCCCAAGACAAAGTGGGTTTAGCTGGTTTTCAGCATTCCAGTTCTGCCTGGTGTTTCTGCACTTGGAAATACGTCAGAACTGAATAGCTAGGGGGTGGAGGTAGCTAGGCCCTCCACATATACACTAAATGGTTGTTTGTACTTCAGCAAGTGCCTGAGATGCCTTCAATTTGTGCTGATTGTTTTTAGGGGGAAATAAGCCACTCAAAGCCTACATATATGGTGGAAGAAAACAAAAGATTCCAATTTTGACAAGCAAGCTCTGATGGTACAAGACTGGAGTGGAAAGAAATGCTTTTGTGATCTACTCAAATATTAAGCCTTGCAGAGATCTCAATCCTTTTTTGCCTGATTCTTGACTGTTCATGGTGCTGCTTTGGAGTCACTTGCAGTTCAGTGTGTGTGTGAGCAAGCGGGGAATCAGGAGCTGCAGTCGGGGTGATTCCATCGTGTCCCTGCAGTCCTTGGCACTGATGGCAGCAGCTGTGCCTCCCTTTGTACCCTCCAGCTCCCTGGCGAGGGTGACACCAGCACTACCCCTGCCCGGGAGCTGTGAGGGGAGGGCAGTGCTGGGGTGTCACACAGCTTGTCAGCTAATCCCAGAAACACAGGGCAGTGGGAACAGGCACCACGCCCTCATCACTGCAGCATTTCTGCCTGCTCTTGTATGTGCCTCATACAAGGACACCGGGTGCTTTGGGGGAAGTGGGCACAGCCTCAGTGCATAATGCTTCTTTCATAGTGAAACGTGCAGCTGCCACTCCTCAGCACCTGCAAAACCTGTTGAAGGATGCTGATAAGCACAGTGTGGCCAGAGGGTAGGAGTGTTGGGTGCATTGACAAAAACCAGCTCTCTCCTCTCTGTTTCGTAGATTTTCACTTCTCCAAAAATATCCATGAGATAAAACTACAGCAAATATGGGAGGAACCCCTAAAAAGATCCTCTTCTTCTGATTTCAGGCTCTTTTAAATCTTTTTTCATCAACCTATTTGCTGCAATGGCATACAGAATTGTTATAGGAGCAGATAGAGCAAGAAGCACACCCTTGGAAGATGCACACTGGTAAATGTGGGCACACCAAGACTATGTGGAGATAGAAATCTCTCTCCTCTATGCCTAGAAGCTGTGTGAGACAACAGGCAGGGGCTGTTACAACAGCATCTTCCCTGACACTACTTGATTTGCTTCTGTAGGTGCAACCTGTGGGAGCCTGGTCTGTTATCCCTGCAGCAATTTGTTGGATTATATTCTAGTCATCAATTTTTTTCACATGCCTGGCTTTCTCAGTATCTGTTCTGCTATCTGGTTTGAGAAACATCAAAAGGTACTTAGCTGACCCAAAATTAATAGTGGCTTTGCTTTCCCCATGCCTCATACAGCCACTGCCTCACTGCCTTGCTTTGCTAATGTGTTTCCAACACACAACATGATTTTCCTCTTTATTCAATTGCGCAGCATAGAAATACTGTTTAACAGACATTCATATGAGAACTCATGAAGAAGTTTTTAATGAGTTGCTTTCCTTAGTATCTAATACCTTTGTACAAAATAATTGTCCAGAAGTGTGCTCTTTGTAACTTCTTCAAAATCCATGCAGCTCCTGTTAGGAAATATTTTTATTCACACATATTTATTTCAAGTTCTTGCAGTGTTCTATTTTCATGAATTATGAATTTAAGACTCACAGTTTTAGCATACTTGAAGCTGAGTTCACTGATGGACACTGCTATTACAAAATCATGCAGAAAATTTACAGGACCAAGTATATGATTTGGAATTTGAGACATGTAGAGCTCAACCCATTTTTGAGAATGACATAATATCACCGAAAATGAATGTGATACATTTTATGTACTCATCTTGTTCAGCATCTAGCAAATTTGAAAGTATGCTTTCAGAGATAAACTCCACACTTTTGCAGTGAGTGTATATGGATTTATTCCAACATACTCCCTTTCTCCAGTTCACAAGGCTACAGCAGAAACTGGGTTTATTTCATACCTACGGGCAGCCAGCAAAGCATACTGACACACTTAAATAGTTTATTGATCTTGGCCATTAACAACAGCATCACAAATCCAGTGATGCAAATTACATTTTGTGGAGTTTAAAAATTCTTTGGTTCTATGTTTTTTGAGCAATAAGCCTGAGAGAAAGGAGAAGGAGCTAGCAGAAAGGTATGTTTCTGCAAGAACTGTAATTGTGTTAGGCCAACACAATCAACAGTTTTATGGAGTTTAACTAGCTTAATTCATTTTGTAATTAAAAGTTTCATCAGCACAGCAGACAGAATGTGGCATTTGTGGCCTCCCTAGACTTTGGTTTGTTTTCATTACAGTGTTGATGCAGTCCAGAGAAATAGGAAACTAGCACTATCTCAAGGCATAAGCTTATGTAACAATATTGCATTCCGTGCTTTTTCGTACTCGGGGGTCAGCTGTGTAGCCTATATATAGGCAGGATACAGATGATCCAGGGTGATTGTTTTACATAAGTTGGTCTTCTTTCACAGTATTGAAATGTGTAGCTAGCAGCCTGGTATGCTTTCAAGAAATTATTAACCACTAGAGACTTTCCTTATTCAGAAAAACATGTCCCTGACTTGTGCACCATCACAACAAAGAAGATTTCTCATGCTGCCATCTTGACCATCACTGAGTTCAAACACTTTTTACTTGCATACAATGGCCCATAATAGAGAAATTTGGAGAAGCTGCTGTACTTTGGAGAAAATTCCTACCATTTTTTTTCTTAAATATGTCACTAGCATTGTGTACTGTGTATATACATACATAATTTACCAGGTGCACAAGCACATCAGCCACATGCAGCATATTAATCTACCTCACCAGCTGGGTTAATCCAGCTCTACAGCATTCAGGACAGTTTCAATGAGTCAACAGTTTAAATAGCTTGTGGTTACAGCAATGTTTCTTCCCCAATTTTTTTTCAATTACCACCACATGTGCTTTAAAATGCAGATTAAAATTTAATCCTCAACTGGGGACACATTTGAGGCACACATGTGGTTCTGCATGCAGGGTGAAATCCAAAGATGAAATATGCATTTCTCTTCCAGACTTCTACCCAAACAGGTGAGAGTGTGAGGTGTCAGTTACATACCAGGATCTAGAAGGCAAGATAGGAAGGTTTGATTTAAAGAGGCTTGAGTATTTGGACCTTTGTGGTGCTTGAATGTAGGATGTTTCCTAGCTTGCTGCTCTCTGTCTTTCATAACTTTTTTTCCTGTTATGCCTTTGCATGAGAACAAAATACAAAACGTTGGATTTGTGTGTCTTGTGAGGAAATGCTTTCACTAATCTGCCACACCTACATAAAACATATATGCTATTCTCAGAATCTGCCTGAAATAATAAAGGAGCTTTCTTTAATATTCCTGAAGGCCCTGTGTGAAAAGATAATTTTATTGTTAACACCATAGCTAAATAAACAAACAAAATATGAAAAGATAATAGCTTAATAGAAAATATTTGCATATTAGCATGATTTCTATTAAGTACACTGATGCTAGTGACAGAGGCTTGGAAGCATTTGAAACTTAGTCTTAAATTCAGTCTGCTATCTTTCCTTAAAAATTTCCTTGCTTTCTCACTTCTCCCACATCTAGTTGTTCACCATGTTCAACATGAATTCTCAGTTTTATGCAGACAAGGGTCCTCATTGTCCATTCTAACATGGCAAATTTTCTGTCTGCCTGTTGGAGTCTAAAGTGGCACCTGAGTTTTTGAGCCTTATATTTTGCTTATAAGGTTGAGAATGTGCAGAGGAGTAATACATAATAATACAGCTGCCCCCTAAAATGTTAGGACATTGAGGATGCTTAGACAGTGGGCCTAGTCTTCATAAATATTACTCATGAGACTGTGGTGGGAGGACCAAACTTCAGCTCCAAAGTGGGAGAAAAAAATATTTGAGATGCTACAGTAGAATTTGATCTAATTTTGCCTAAATTTAAAGCTGTAACTCTGAACATCCACTTTCATCTGCTTCCTAACTTTGTCTATAGTTTGTCTTATTCTCCAGATGCCCAAGATGTGCCTCTAAGAGTACAGAAATGTTTCCTTCTGGGAATTCTGCACCAGGGTGCATGAGTTTGCTCTCAGGACACTAAGGCTGGCAGACACAGCTGGAAGAGGATTGCAAGATGTGCACTGGGACAAGGTCAGTTACTCTTCCCTCATTCTCTAGAAAAGCCTGACTTAATCCTGGCCCTAGAGGCCCCACATGCAGGTTGCTGTAGTGCTCTAGTATGTGTCCAATCTGAACTTTTTCCTGGCAAGCTGAGCTCTCCACTCTTTGTCCTATTCCCAGAGACACAGAGAACAACATGTTGTTTTCCCGTGCTGCATGACAGAATAGCTACTTTCCCCTTTCTCAGTTTTTGTATCTTAAGGGTGCTCTGAGTGACCTCACAAGTCACTTTTTGAGACCATTCTTGCTGATCTCTCCTTCACAGTTTCTCCTCTGTGTGTGTACTTTATCCAGTGACTATTAAATAGAAAATGTGGCCATGTAAAAAGTTTCTTTTGGCACCTGTGGATGCTCCAAGTTATGGAGACCTCCACATGAGCCAGGATTTCTCCACAGCTGCTTGGGCCCTTCTGTCCTCTATGGAATGCATGTGGCAAGAAATCCGTGCATGAACTGAGCTCGCAGCAGCTAATGTGGGGAAAGGGAAAATAATATGTGAATGTCCTCTGACAGTTACAAAACCAGACATTGAAATGATGTTTTACAGGGAGAAAAGCTATGGTGATGTACCGGAAAAAACAAAACAAAACCAAAAAACCCCACCAAACCAAAACCATATTTAATTCTCCTTTGCAGTCAATCACCCTTGCAAAAATCTATTCCCCTTTGCTCAGGGAAGGCCTCAGGCAAGGTCACCAGTACCCAGAAAGCCAAAAATTATGTGTTTGAGAGTTGATCACACTGCAATTTGCAGCTGTTTTTGCAGAGATGTTTGCCTCTCCAGCAGCGGTGGTGAGATTCCCTGGTGCTCAACCACAGGGTAGTGGGAGCATGGCTGATGGAGTGTCAGCTCCAGGCCATGCTCCTGGGGCTATCACAGCCCCCTGGGCTCCTGGCACTCTTTGGTGGGAAGAAAACCCACTCTTCTGCCCTTTCCTGGATCCTCCAGGGGCTGCCACCCTGTCCTATACTCCACAAAGAAGTGGGACAAGGATCCCTGGCCTCCGTGTCCTCTGGGTGCAATAGGCTGTGGTGTCCAGAAACGCCAGGGAGCAACCAAAAGCAAAGGCAGTCAGCAGAGAGGATGCCAGCAGATGGTGCTCCAGCCCATGCTGCCTCACTCTGCAGCTTGTCAAGGTTATTACTGAAAGTTATCATCTTGCTTGGAGGAGCAGCTTACTTCCTCTGTCCCCTAGTTTGGAGTGTGGAGTTATTTACACCACATGATTTAGAGGATGGGGTCAATTGGTGAGTTCAGAATGAATTTTGGATACCAGCTATCAAATGCTGTCAATGGTTAATGAACTGTCTGTAGAATAGAAGCAGACCTATAAGGACTATGATAAATGTGACAGACAAAGCAACAATTTGAAGAACTCACAAGGTTCTTGTGGCAATACTGAGGGCAGACAAGAAACAAAATTAATTATTAAAAAATAAACATACCCTGATTTATTCTTCTAGCTCAAAGGAGGCCTCAGGAAGTCCTGTGTATTTCTTCTTCTGCCTTTAAGCTGTAGCAGCTGATAGAAGCTGAGATTAAAAATGTTCCCTGCAACAGGGGAATTGTACAATAATGAAACACACACTGTAAGTTAACAAAGTCATCTTACCTCCCTTGATTTATGTCTAACATAGTTTGATGTTAGCCTTGTGGCTAGAGTGCAGTAACTCTTTAGGCAGATCCACCTATATATTTATCCAATGGCCTCTGATGGCTGTTTTAAAGTCAAAGTACTCAATTTTTAGTGGTCTAAGTAAAGGAAACAAAAAGAAACTGCAAGTTGAACTCAAATTCTCATAAAAAATTTGAACAATGCTGGTTTTGTTATTTTATTTTATTTTATTTTAATCATTATAAGGTATATCAGTAATTGCCTGCTTGGTTAGATTTTTTTGAAAAAGCTGTGAAAATCAAAGCCATGTCTAGTATGTCTAAATAGTGATCCAGTTTAGGCAACAAGTCTTTTCAGCAGGCAAAATAGGCAATGCCCAGAAACAATTTTTGCATCTTTCCTTCTGACATTGCTTGAATTTTACAGTGCTCTACACCATTTATTTTAACTGGACTGGCTTAATAGTGTTATCCATTCACTCAAAACCAAAGAGAAAGATGAGTAAACCCAAGAAAACTGGTTTTGCTCAGCCTGTTTCAGCCCCTGGCTTTTGAGATGCAGTGTCAGTTCCATGCTTTGCATCCCCTCCATACCACACACGGATTATTTAAGTAAGAATTTATACTGGTCCCACAGCAGCCCAATGTGGAAATGGAGCTGCACACCTTATGATGTCCAGTGACCCTCTGCCCCATGTGTAGGAACTGGTTCAAGATCTTGGTATTTTTACAGATCTTGGTATTTTTAGAGGTCTTTTTTAGCCTTAACAATTCTTTGATTCTGTAAGATGCCAGATATTGTTCCCCAGACCACTGTAGGTTCAGAGGCAGATTTATACTCTGACCTGCAATAAGGCTGTATACAGCAATAAGTCCAGAGGCTTTCAGGAATGAAGTGAGTTGAGTTTTACATATGAAATGGGCGGTGTGGGTGGTATAGAAGCTTCGTGGGTTCCATCTTTCAGCAAGAGAGCATTAGTTTGCCATCCTCAGCCTTTCACTTTCCCACTGTTAAATCCATCCCCTCCATAGTCAAGGCTGAGACTGAAATGAAAAAAGATTCCTATGTCACATCTGCCTCTCTGTATCTGTCTGTCTCACTGCTCTTGTTTATTTGTAGAGATCGGTTCAGGTGATATTTAGAAACTGCTTACACTGCCTAATCTCTCGAGTGTGTTTTAAGTGGTGCTGCCCTGCTGCTATACCTCTGCAATGCTTACTTTACATTTCCCTCCTAGCCTCTCACACACATCATTTACAAATGCTATTTCGATACATATCAAGTAGACTCACAAGGCAGGCAACATAATCGTGTGGCTTTCCCTCCTTGTGGAGGAGCATTAATTTAGTGTTAGACGAAGAAGGATCAGTATATACAACTTAAACATGTATGACTTCTGTCAATAACCTTTGATCCTCCACATGTGTGTAAAGGGCAGCTCAGCCAAGGACGTGACAGGACATCACCATCCGTATGCTCATTTTTTGGGCTGCATGAAACACCTCATCCTATGGCAGAGGTCACAGAATCACAGAATGGTGTGGGTTGGAAGGGGCTGTAAAAATTGCCTAGTTCCAAATCTCCTTCCATGGGCAGGAACACCTTCCACTAGACCACGTTCAAAGCCCTGTCCAACCTGTCCATGAACTGTCCACCCACAGCTTCTCTGGACAACCTGTTCCAGTTCCTCACCACCCTCAAGTACAGAATCTTCCTAATGTCTAACCTAAACCCATCCTCTTTCAGTTTAAAGCCATTACCTCTTCTAAAAGCAATGTTGTTTCAGAACAAAAGCATCAAAAGATTTTATTCTGAAATTGCCAAAAGAAAATTAGCTGAACACACATCATTCCCTTCCACCTAGTCTCTCTATTTTGGACAAATGACCCAGGAGATCACATCACATTTGCTATTGGTTCTATCACTTAACAACATTTTGCTGTACTCAACCAATTTCTCAGCTAGACACATACAGTTTCATGTTCAGTATCAATGCATTTTCTGAAATTGCTCCTGCAGGTTTTATTGTTATTTGTTATTTGCATTAGCACTGGTGGGTTTAGGGGTCCTTGTCTGGCTATGTAATAAAAACATTTGTCTCTGAAGACTCATAATTTTCAGCATCTCCGTGGGTTTTTCATGCATTAAATAATTTGGTTCTGCTGGTCTATTTGAGTTAACTAGTTAGTTAATTATTTGAACAATGTACATTAAAACTTGGATACTGTAAAAAAGGCAGCAGGCATGACTCCTGATGAACCACCCCATAAAACTGACTGGATTTAGATCTCCTCCTTTTCATTCTATCTCCTGTCTAGAGTAGTCACATGAAAGACCAACTGAATGAGCTATAAGAAATTCACAGCATGCAAGATTACTATAAGTAATAAATCTCCTGCAGTAAAAGAATTTGTATAGAAATAATAAAAGTATTGGATGCTAAGAAGAAGTAAAACCAGCTGTGTAATATAAAAGAAAATCTTTATACTCATCTCACTGGTGAAAACTAATTCAAACAAAATACATTACACAAATCATACACTTTGAAATTATTTACATAAAAACAGATGGAGAGTGTTCCTACTGCGATAATAAGGTTTTAGCAAAGTATGTCTTTCACAGAGTTGCCTTTTTTCTGAAAACAACAGGGTTTATTCTGCTGTCACCGAGGGTGTGAATCCCCAGCAGCTTCCCTGTGTTCCCTGGGGGACCAGATACAAGGTGGAGCAGAACCTGCTTTTGTTGCTGGAGCTTCTTGCAAGTCATAGCCTGCAGAAATGTTAAGGCACACAGAATGGCCCTAAAGGGCATGTGTTCTGCTAAGCATTACCCCACTTTGCTATTAATTTGCCCATTTTACATGTGTTGCCCATTCATTAATTTATTTGCCCCCAGTCTGATAAAGTGTCAGACCTTTTGTGGGCAAATAGGTGGGACCACATCCTTCTCCAATGCTGTTTTCTGACCCGGAGCATATCACAGTTTTTTGGCTGGGCTTTTGCCAATGGATATAGGATGTAGCCCTGCTTCCTTCCCTGCCTGCTGGTACTGAACACTCAGTTCTGCTCCCATAAGCCTGGGGTGCACATCCCATGGCAGCTTTAAAGTTCTTCTTCTGCTTATTCTTGCTTTTAAAAATTAAATCACTGTGTTTTCTACAATGGTTCATGGTGCTTCTCCCACCAAGCAGAGCCCCCCACAGCAGCTAATACCACAGGTCCCATGCTGCTGCTTCAGCTGCCATCAAGATCTGCTGAATGTTATAAACATATAAAATATGTTTATATATTTAAAATAACAGCCTTAATTTCTTCCAAAGGATGGAAATATATGCTGTCTCTTTAAAAATGTATCATGAAAATGAATGTCCATAAAATATGAGTCAAGTTTCCATATACCTTAATCAAATTCTAGAGGGTCTCTGGGGGACAGCACTTACACTGCAGCTGTGCAATGTGAAGTTTGTTCCAGTACTGATTGAAAATATTTTTGTGCTTCATCTATTTTCACCAGTGAAAACCCCAAGGCACTTTCTGCAGGCTGAAGGTGCCGTTATTCAGGGTGACATTGATGGGTCACAGAGGTGGTGTGGAGAACTAACTAGCAGACTGGAAACTAGCAGATCCCTGAACCAACTGTCAGTCTTGAAAACTTTGGAATATAATGTGTCTGTCTTTCTAATTCCCTATTTTTATTCCACAGGAGAACAGACAGGACCAGGTTTGCACAAGCTGTAGACGTTTTCTGTAAAAGCAATAATGTGATGGGGTGTCATAATTTTTACTATGGTTACTTTTAATGAACAGTAGGATTTTTGGACTTGCTGGGTGTGCTTTTTCCCCTTTCTCTAACTGCTTTCCTCAATGGTAACCATTGCCTGCTCTACCAGGTTGGTGTAGGACAGCCAGGGCAGTCCCCCCAGTTTTCCCAGACTGCTCGCTTTCTTCCCAGTCTGGACATATCCACCCAGCCTCAAACTTTCCATCAGGACACACAATACCTTTGCAGTCTTCTGTCTTCCCTCGTGTTCCCCAGGAGCTCATCTCTTGGCCAATCCCCCTAGCAGCATGGCACCCTCCAAGGTCCAGGATAGCCTAACAGGGTAGTTTCAATGTAAGGTTCTTCAGTCTGGAAACTCCAGCTGGCATTAGGTTTTAATTACTGGTTTGAGGCAGGTGTCATAATCAGATAAATGGTGAACAGTTGTACGAGCCCTTCAGCTCCAGATAAACTTAGAAAGCCTAAAACCAAATCAAATCCCTGCCAAAGGTCCTGCAGTCCAGAAGAAACAAAAGCCATCTCAGTCCTCGAACAGCTCTGACCCTGAGGCTCTGATCTTTGTGCTGTGGTCCCAAGTGGTACCCAGGTGGGTGAGGTGGACAGAACTCTTGTGTGTTGGGGCTGCCAAGGGCTGCTGCTGCCTGTCAGCCGTGGGCCAAGTTCCCAAGTGCAGGGGCTGGTGCTGATCTGGCATCCTTTGCTCCCCAGCCACAGCCATACATCACTCCCAAAATCACAGTGTTGGTTTTTCGAAGAATGACAGAAACCAGTGGGAGGTAATTCTTCCTTCGCAGCATATTTTCCAGTGTTCACTTCAATACGATTTTAAATTATTTAATCAATTAGGCTTCCCTCCACCATTTCCCTGGGATGGATGTGCCACAGACTAGTAGACTGGACCATTAGGAGTTCTTTCCTAATATTCTGCCTAAAATTTCCTCTATAGTTTTGCTGTCTCAGGAAAACATTTTGGTTGTATGTCACTATCGAACAGAAGAGAAAGTCAGCATTTATAGCTTACAGAACAGGCATCTCCCAAATACCTGAGCCGATGCTAATTTTCCTGTTAGTAATATTTGTCAGGCTACTTCACAATTCCTCTCCAGGCATGACTTGGTTTTTATGAGCTACCAAACTCCTCCATTTGTTTTAGTGGCAACAACTAAACTCCATCCATTCTTGAGGACATAAGAAATAATCCACCTCTAGACATTACCTGAGCAAAGACACTTAATAAATGAGGGGAAAACATGGCTAGAATCCCCACATTTCTCCTCAGTCTGCCAGGTAGTCACAAAATGAGGAATTTTATGAAAAATTAACTGCACTATGATATACAATTCTTAATATCACATTTCAAGGTTGATTATACCCCTCTTGCTTGGTTAAACTTCTGCTGCTTTAAATCTGACCCAGAAAAAACTCTCCCTCCAAGCCCATGTTTGTTTTCTGCCTTTCTTGCTGGAGCATCCCTCCTAGACTTGTGCATTCAGATATGTGAAACTTAATCTATAATCTCAGTATTAATTGACAAATACAGCTCATGTCCAGAGTGAATATTGACTCAAAAGAAATAGCACAGGAAAATATTTCAGTTCAATTTCATATTGCAGAGTTCCAAGGCCAAAAGGAAGAGGGGAATGGCAGTAGGACTTAGCACTTTTACACACTTGGAGCAATGTCTGAGGAAAGCAAAGAGTCAGGGACATAAACTGGGGATTTGGCTACAGCTGGCTGCTGGATCTTGTGAAGTGTATGTGAGCACAGCATCTGTGAACTATTAAGCTCTCATTACTTATGCCATCTAATATACTTGTTCAGGAATGTACATACTTCAAAATAAATTTGATGGGGTTATGGTACCTTGTATCTGTCTTAAGTCATTTGTCTCTGCAGAAGGAAATTCCCCACTCCTGGGTCCAGACCTTCCTGGTTGCCCAGAAGTGGTGACAATGTTATTTTAAAGCCACTATCTGACAAGCAGTGAGCACCTCACATGCAAATCCTTGTGTGTCCCATGAAAGGGTATGTGACAATCTTGCAAAGACTCAGGTGGATCCTGTGTAGGGTTTTCAAGACCTAAATCCATCTGGCCTACTTGCTTAGAAATTGCCACTGACATTCAGGTATTTATTATTCTGGTTGTGTAAAAAAGAAAAAAAAAAAAAGGGGGGGGGAAAGAAAGAAAAAAGAAAGGCAGTGAAGATCTTGTTTCCAAGAGCAGCAAGGTCAGACCCCAGCTGGGGTGCCTTGGGGCAGGCCCACAGGAGGCTGTGCCCTGCCTGGGGGAAGCCAGTAGAGACCTGCACTCCTGGCCCTGGGGCACCTCGGGTGCTGCCATAACCCTCTTCCAATTAAAACTGACATGGGTTTTCTCAGAATTCTATTGGGCTGGAAATATTTTTCTCAGACTAAACATATTAAACCAATTACAGCAAATTAGTCTACATTCCCTGATGACTTGAGCCCTGTTAAAAGGCAGCTATGGTAGTTATTAGCACGCTGCCTTTAGCTACTGCTTTGAGAATGCCACATTTCTTGCAAGTAAAATTCCTGATCAGAGATGGGTCACTCTCCAGCAAACAGGTACTGGTTACAGGATCCAAGGGAGTGTGTCACACTCCACCACAGACCAACAAATGTGTCTCCCAGGGCCTCAGGTGGGCTTTTCTGGAGAGGCACTGTAAGCAGGGCAGCTAACAGCTGTGGGCTTTCCCCCAGGCTTTGTGAAAACCTGGGTGGCTGGAGGAGGTTGTGACACAGAGGCACCACTGACAGCTTCATGAATATAAGTGGGAACAAGACTTACTGGGCCCTGCCCAAGTGAATTTTGTAAGGCAGTGCTCTTCCCCTTGGAGGCTCCTCCCTATGGGAGGACGAGTGGTGAAGGATGGGTCTGGGGTAATGTTTGTCATGGTTTACTGCTGTCTTTCCTTTGAGTGCTGCAAACATCTCCTAGGGACTGGAGCTGCACTGCTGAGCACACGGAAACCTCAAGTCCACAGGCTGTGTATGACAAGCAATGAGGGAAATGTCACAAGTTTTGAGTCTGAAAAGTCATATGCTTTTCAGGAACACCATTTCTTGTCAAGCCAGGCTCACTGTGGAATGCTGGAAAATGCAGGGTGCTTTGGCTGCTGGAGCCACCTTTGTCCCCAGGGAGCCTTTCACCCTGAGCTCCTTGCTCTCTAACAGAGAGGTCAGTTCCAAGCTAGCATTTACCTGTTCAGGTGAGATGGCAGCATGTCTCATGCTACATATCAAGATTAATGTTGTGCAATGGGCTGGGTTTGTTATTTATTAATTTTTAAGATGATAATACCAGCTAATACCAGATAATACCAATTACCAACAGGTAATTGTGTTGTTTTCCCTTGTAATTTCAACTAAACAGGAGATCTTCCTAGTGTGACTATATATAGAGATCTCCTGAAAAGAGACCTACAAAAGTAAGTTGGTGGAACATTTAGTTTCATCTCGTAACCCAAAAAACAAAAGTCATGTGTTTTCACTTACAATTTTATTGAAAATGTTGTATGTGGAAATAGTTTGACTTAATTATCTTAAGGGGGCTTTTGCAATCTAAATTATTCTACAATTCTGTGATTCCACAATCAAGTAATTTAGCTGAACTTTTGCCTTCTCATAGCTTTTGAAACCTCAGATGCTTATAATTTCGATTTCAATGTGTTGTCACACATTAGAGTTGTTGTCAGTGATATAAGTGTAGAGCATTACGGAACCAGGACTGACACATTGATATATTTCTCCCAAGAAGCTGTATAATGTAGTAATTACAAGTGGAAATGGAACTCTGGTCATAGAAGGGCTCTGAAAATCTGGAAAACTCTATTTTGTCTCTCTGTGGGGCTTCTGGGGTAAGCAGGACCAAGAAGGTTTGAGTACCCAGCATTCTGCTTCTGCTTCTTTTTATGATTGTTTAGAAAAATCATCCAAGCATGGATGCCTTGGCTCAGACCGCCAGGCAGAAGAACCTCAGATCTACCTTGAGCTTCATCCTGATCCATCATCTCTTCATTGCTGCAACCTCATGTGCTCCCCAGGGTCCTCATGACTTCAAAGCTCCTCTTCCCATTTCTGCTGCGGAACTGCTGAGGTATGAGATTCATCCCCAGACAGTGCCCTGCAGCATCAAGGAGAGCTGTGTGGGAAGTGAGTGGCTCCAGTGCTGCATTTTGGATCATGGCTGTGTGGTCCTGTTTCTAGGCTAGTAGTTAATTTATTTTGTGTGGATGTTTGTCCTCAGAACTTCTCATTTCTTCTCAAAATAAGCTCCCTCTTCTCTCCAGTCTGAAGTAGTGCTCACTCCTTGGATGTCCAGGCTGGGGAGCTGACATAGGAGCATTGTTCAACAGATAACATTGCGCTGATCCCAGATTCCCAAAGGAGGGAAATGGTGAAACAGGGTTGAGACAAGGTCAGATTCCAGTTTCCCCTGGCGTTTGCATAAAGAACAGATCAGGGTTTTTTCTGTCAGCTAGGATACAGCTATGAGCATAGTACTGGAATAATTCATAAAATGGCAGTGTTTTCCAAAGCCTTCACTCAAATAGATTCTTTGGGTTGTTGAGGGTTTTTTTCCCATTTTGTTCCTCACATCATTTTATTTCCTACAAAACAAAGTCATGGTGTGACAGAAGCATAATAAACTTTATCCCTTAAATCCTAAAAATTCAGTGCTCTTCCAGCCAACGCAATATGAGCCATAGCCTGTGCAAGTGAGATTTCTTTTCATTTCATACATTTCATACTTTAAGAGGTTTTCTTTTGAAAAGTTTAGGAGTTTAAGTTGGAAGACTGTCTCATAACCAAACTGTGAAATATTTGCTATAAATGTGTGCATATGCATTCACTTAATATCTTCAACTATATGATGGTGACAGAAGGACAGACATTTCTATTCCTGTGCAAGAAGGGTGGCAGACCCAGACCCAGTGGGCTGACATACAATGCCACGAGTCTGCTGGAGGAGGCTAAGGAGGGCATCTGGATGCCCTTTCCCCACCCCAGGCAAGGTCACCTATAACTAATGTCTTCACAGTTCATCTAACTTTTCTCTAAATCCCCTGGTGCTGAGGACTGAAAAAATTTCTTGAGCAATTTATTGCATGACTCACTTCCCTTTCTGGTAAAATGCTTTTCTTCAGTCATCGCTGCTGAAGTGACAGCCTGTCGTTTTGTGCCTGATCTGCAGTGGGCACAGAGGAGAGTTTGTTCCATGCATTTTGGCAAGAAGCTTTTACAGGTGACTGTGTCTCCTCTATTCCTTAGCTTGAGATTTCATAAGCTTCTGGCCTTACTGATCCTGTGGTACAGTTTCCTTGCTATTATCCAGACTGTCTGTAAGTAAGCTATTAAGTGACCCTTGGGATTCAACCCATGCTGGAACAAAGGAGGCAGGGGCATCTAAAATGGTGTTCATGAATGGTGTGTGCCTGCTCACATGTGCAAAACAAATGACACACTGTAAGGATCCCAGCATCACAGCATCACAGAATATTCTGACTTGGAGGGCACCCATAAGAACCATCAAGTCCAACTCTCTAGTGAGTGTCCCATACAGGGATCAAACCCACAACCTTGGCATTATTAAAGCCATCTGAGCTAATTTCAGTGTCTGGGATGGATCATGAGGTCCAACCATACTAGTTAGAAGGTTTGTCCTGCCAGGTTTCACAGTTCTTCATTGGTATTTAGAGCTGCAGCCTCCAAACACTCAAATCAGGAAAGATGTGCTGTGAAACAAATCCATGCTCACCCAGGCTGACTCTGTCTTTGCTCTAGAAGGGGCAGAGATGCACATTGCAAATGTGAAGCTGACATACCCCAATTCCTATCACTAAGCAAGAGTCCTCAGTGTGCTGATGTCTAAAAACTTTTGCAGGGTTCTGGCTTAGTAGCAAAAGCCCTATGCAACCACGGGCCAGAGCCCAGGGCTGCCCAGATCCCAGTGCCCCAAGGAGCCACTTCTAAGCACTCACACCTGGCACTGTGGCCTGAGTCACCTCTGTTGACCAGAACCTGCTCTTTCAGAAATGGAGCATGAGGCAGGGACAATGCCAAAGCACCAGGGGTATCAGTCCAGGTGGGGCTTTTTTCTCTTTCAACTCTGGCCCTTGATGGGGCAGGGGAGTGCAGTGCCTCAGCTGGCCCCTTGTGTCTGTCTTAGCCAAGTTTTGGGGTCTGAGGTGTGACTGCAAACTTTTAGGGAAAGGAAATGATTCTTCATTCCCAGAAGGGTTATTTTTTTGGGGTATGAATGACAGCATGATTTTCTCTTTGACCGGGCACTCAAACTCTGCCTCTGTCACACTGCAAATTTTGAAAGTCTTCTTGTGCCTTATCCTTCATCTACTACGTGGCTGGTCAAGTATTTCAAAAGAAGTCTTACTCTTTTCCCATATTTTGTACATAGTGGACATGGTTTAGTGGTGGATTTGGCAGTGATAGGTGTACAGCTGGATTTGATGATCTTAAAGGTACTTCCTAAATTTTTCTGTGATTCTTTTGTTCTATGCTCTTAGCTTAGATCAATTTTCTAATTGGTCCTAATCTTGTGCAAATCAGGCAAGAATCAATGATGAGATGATGGAACCAAAATTACCTTCAACCACCTCACAAAGGTGGTGCTTCTTTAAGGCACTAAGGGATGAAACTGGAAAATACAGCAGAACCACAGTGGGATCATTTATCCCTGGAAAAGTCAGTTTCTATGGCAAGAGGCAGGACAAGAGACTGCTTTGCAGGGCTGATAGGATGGGTAGAGGTGGTGGAAGGACAGGCTGCACGGTGGGTGCATCTCTGTGCCTGCCTCTGCAGCTCAGACCTGCTGCTCCTGCCCCAGCAGCCGTGGTTTGCTGCAGACAGCTGCCTGCCTGCCAGGGGTGCTGAGGGCATGAGTCACAACTGCAAAGTCACTGTCTGGAGGGAGGGAAAATGAGAAAAAGATTGCAGCTTTTAAATAGTTGAGGGCTGAAAAAGCCACTGCTGACACATGCTGAAACTCAGTCTTTTAAATACCACGATGATCTTGAATCCCTAAAATTTTAAACTAATTAAAATAAAACTGGATGGAATTAATATAAACAGCCTCAAACCAGGCAAAGGAAAAACAAAACCCCATGCAAGCTGATCTGATGAAGACTATGGAATGTAAGTGCCATTCAGTTTTTTGGAATACCACATTATTTTTTATTCTGATGTTAATAGGAAAATATTTTACAGACTCTCTCAATAGGTTATGTTGGATTTGATTCCAATATCTCCTTTTGCAATAATGCTAGTGGCAAAAGACATGCACATCAATGTTGTTTTAGCTGCAGTAGAAATGCCAGGAAATTCAGACCTACACTGTGCACTATCACCTTGTCAGCTGGTAAATTACTAAATCGGAATTTTATGAAATTACTCAATCAATATTTGTGCAGATGGCTTCCAGGAAAAAGCACTTGTATGTCTGTTTAACTCCAGTGTGTAACAGATGGCTAGAGACAAGGCATTTCTTTTCATCCAGACTCACACTGACACTTTAAGATAGCTTTAGTTGCTTATTAGTTCTTGTAAGCCAGCCATTAAATCTTGCTTTATGTGCTACAGTTAAAATAAAATTCAGTTACGTACAAGGCCTTTAAGAAATCTTACAGCGTGTTACTTACAAAGAAATTAAGTGCAAGGTGTTTCTTAAAATATATACTCTGTTTTAGCTTGTAGCATTTAGATGTTAGAAGTCAGCTACCTATCTATACTTTTCCCGCTATTCTTTAACCATTGTGGATAAAGGGAGTTCGACCCTTGTTACTAATCATCACATGTGACATAGCCTTCTTTCCTTGTGACTCAGAACACCAGTCAGGCTCCAGATATGCTAATATGTGTCTTGAGGGACCAGAAAAAGGGATGCAACCTCATTCTGTAGATTGCAACTGTCTCAGGTCACAGTGAGGGGTGCCCCACGGGTGTCCTGGAGTGACTTTATGATGTTTGCATTAAAACCAGCACAGTGGGTTAGGTTGCCAGAGAGCCTTGTCTTCCCTGGGTGCACCAGCAGTGCTGGCAGCCCTGTGTCTGCCCCTGCTGTGATGGTGCAGGAGCCAACCTCACCTCTTTATCTACAGCTCTGCTGCATCCTCAGCTTCAGTATCATATGCCAGAGCTGTCCAGGTTTAAGCTTCCTCTTCCTCATGTGTCAGTTCTGGAAAAGTCTGAGACCTTCACAAGTCTCTACATGCCCTGAATGCCCTGCAAGACATTTATAGTCCCATTGTGCAGACAGAAGCGAGGTAGGTGCAGGGATTCAAAAAGCACGCTCTCTGACACAAACTGTTTCCACCAGCCTCAGACTCTGTCACCTCTAACATGCAGAAATGTATATCTATTTAAGTGTTTCTCTTCCACCCATCCTTCCCAGCCTCCTAGCCATGCTTACTTACACAGAAGTTTCAGCTTTTTGAGTGGCAAAACCTAATTGCCTGCTGCTTCACACTCGTTTCTGAATCATTGCAACCACAAGGGAAAAACGACACAGCACATTTCAGTAAATGTAAATACAATTTCCCAGCATAGCCCCAGGCACTGCATATCTAACTTCTCTGACTTCTGTGACTTTTAGATGAGTCCTTTATCTGAATGCATCTTTTTTTGGGGTTTGTACACCAGCTGCACATTTCAGTGAGTTTTACTGTGTGAGAATAGCATTATCAGATGTATATTCTACTTTCTGATATCATCCTGAAAACAATCATGTAGTGCCTTAAACATTCAATTAGAAGTCTTAGCTTTGTGGAATTTCTTGTCAGGATACTCTTCTGATGCAGCGTGGTACAACTCACCATCCACTGAAGAACTGCTACTGGACCCCTGCACAGCTGGCATCTTTCACTACCATTGCACTCACCACAGCTGAGATGCAATGAGTGATAAAAGGATTGTCTGCAACATCCATTCTGCCATTCCTGTGTTTTGCTTTCCCTGTGAGGGAGAGGTGCACCAAAGTGCTTTTGAAATATTATTGAAAATTCATGGTAGGGACAAAGAGAAGCTCAACTGCACATCTCAGAATGGTTTTGTCATCCATAGCTGTGAGCTACAGATTAGCTTTAGGATGCTCAGTCCTTCAGGGAGCTCCAAGACTAGTCTTGCACTCAGGCCAGGTTCTGTCCACCAGACATTTCTGAGCAAAACCAGGAAAAAAACCAACCAACCAAAAAACCAACCAACCAAACAAAACCGACCATCCAACCAACCGACCAACCAAAAACAAACAAACAAACAAACAAAACCAACCAACCAACCAAACAAAAAACCCCCAAACCCCCAAAACAAAAACAAATAAACAAACAAAACCAAACCAAAACAAAACAAAAAACCCCCCCAAAAAAAAAAACCCTACCACCACAAAAAAAACCCCAAGACTTTGTTTCACTTGCTTTGGTGAAGGAATTGGGAAAGATAATCTCTCTTGAGCAGCATGCAGTTTCACAGGCTTTTCTATCAACCACAGGGGAAAATTATAACAGTGGAATTCTCAAAGTGAGATCAATTTTTGTTATATTTCACACCAAGAAAATCCTTGCAGAATCTTCCTATTATTTCAACATTACCCTGTTATACAAAATGAATCTTCATGGAGGCTCATAAAGCCAGTTTCTCCATCAGAATTCATAGGGGATACTTCTGTCCCTGAAGAAAGAGGTTGACAACAAATGACAGAAAGGAAGATCCTAAAATGACACTCACTTCAAAATCTGCTCAGCTCTGAGAGGCCCCCTTCTCATTCTTCATTTCCCTCATTTCCCCTCTCCCCAGTGCCTGTGTCTGGATAAGAACCACAGGATGTGCTAAAAACTGACATGCTAAGGTTTTATACCTGCTACTCTGAAATGGAGAGTGATTTCTGCATGAGTGTTTGAAGTAGTCTTACAGAATTTTCTACTCAGATACTTTATCAGAATATGTAAGACTTATCAGCTAAGCTTCCTAAGGGCTAAGGAACTCTAAGGTTACTTTAGCTATTATGACCTACACATACGTTTGCAAGAATGTGTTTTCTTAAAAATTAGCTGATTCTTTCCCACAAAAACTGCTGCCTCTGTGAAAATGTTATTGCTCTCTGCTGAGCAGAGTTCTCCTCATCTCTCTCTAGCCCAAACAGAAAGAAAGACTCGTGAAGAAAATGAGCCTGGCTTTAGTCAATTTCATGAAGAAAATCTTTCCATTATAGATACAGCAATAACAGCACAATATATACTATATGCACATCACCATTTTCTTTGGCCTTTGGGTTATGATTTTTTCTTATTTATTTAATTGCAGATATTTAATGATCAGTTTATATCACTAATCTCTCTTCTTTTTAATAACCTGTCTTTGAAGAAGTCATTGCACACACAGAAAAGTACAACAAACCTTTAACATAATGAACATGATGAACAGGCTTGCAAGGTATACAAACTGGAGGTTTATTTTCAAATAGGCACTGAAAAAATAACTTTTTGTCTAGTACTCCTTACATAGGTCCACAAAAATATTTATATATCTTCTGTATTTTTAAAAGCCTTATCTTTCTGCTCCAGGAACTTTTAAAACCAGCTGAAGTGAATACTTCTGGAGAGGTGGCTTGTCCCAGCCAAAGAGTGGCCACATCCCTGGTCCATTATTTAGGGCACAATGGGATTTTGTGAGCCAGTCTTCCTGGGGACTGGCCCTGCCCCAGAGGAACTGCCTGCTACAAAGTTCCCCAGATTTCTGCATCCTGTATATAGCATAATTTACAGCTGGACACTTTTCCATGTCACTTATTTTCCCTCCGAGGCTCCTTTGGCACCATATGCAGGGAGCACAAGGATCCAGTGCTTGGCTGCCTCAATGCTCCCCTGGTTGAGGGCTTTTTGGTGAGTAAGAATCCAGTTCCTGGATTTCAGCTGGCCCTGTCAGTGGGATACAGACAGGAAGAAGCTAGCCCTTGTGTTACCTCCTTGCTGGAAACATGCCCTGGTCTAGGGCAGGGAGAAGCTACTCTAAGGTTTGATGAGTGTTGTAACCAATTTATGGCCATTCCTTCTTGTCCTTTTCTTTTTTTTTAATCAACATTTTGGGAAGGCAGCTGTGAGGTTATTGTCCCACAGAATATTATTAAAGTCTAGTGTAAGTATTCATTTAGTATAAGCAACCTGGATATTTTGTATAACTCCTGCTTTTCATCATATTAGAGCATGTTATTAAATGTGTTTAAAACCCCAATTGTGGGCCCAACCTTGCCAGTTGTATAACATAGATGATTGTCTGTCCAAGCAAAGCAGTCCAGTGCATCAGTCTACTGAGGAGACATTTGTGTGGGCAGGGCTGTCTGCTGAGCTGAAATCTGCATTCAGACATCATTTTCCTCCGAGTTCATTGAATTTTTCAGTCACTCGTAAATTTCTGTGGCAGCTCATGCTACCAGAGAAGCATTAAGGGGCCACTCAGGGCCAATGAACAAGAAAAGCAGAAGGATGGAGGTGACCATGTCCAGCTGGTCAGGGCCTTGTCCCAGGGCAGTCAGAGGAACACATGCTGTCTGTTCAATAAATGCAGCACTGGTCCAGGCAGTGTGCTCTTTGTGCTGAGGTGGGTGTGGATGCTCTCCCTGGAGCCTGCCATGCAAGCAGCATGACTAGACCTGGCTCTTTCACCTCTGACAGCAGATCCCCACATTTTAGAAGTGAGCTTCTTGCGTCGTTTTCCAGCTAAACCATTGCAGTTAAGCCACAAATATTCATGTATTTGCACCAACAGGGTTGCACCTTTGCACTGTTGGGTGGCTGCTGCAGCTGCCCATCCCTCCCCTCCCAGGGACTCTTTCTAGCTCCTGCAGAGTGAGCAGCAGGAGCTCCCTGTGCTCAGCATGGGGCAGCTGGGGACACCCTCACCCTCTGTGAGCTGCAGCCCATCACTTATGTCATGGGGACTGAGGTTCTCAAAACTCCTCACGCCAGCAAGAACAAGAGTATGTTTTATTGCCTTGATGAGCAAATGCAGCCCTTTGGGTTCAGAAAATAGCAAGTGGCTCTGACAGAACAAGACCTTGCGTCTTAGCATCAAGCCCTGAGCAGCTGGGACCCCATAAACCTTCCCCCGAGCAAGGATTAATAGTGATTTGTGCCTGTGTGTGCACTGTTAATGTGTTTGAGAAGGTTTTACTGAAGCTCAAATAAATATGTGCCAAAGTACTCACAACAATTCACCGAGGGTCACATTTTTAGAGTTTAGAATGAGATAAGTAAGAAAAACCATGTTTTCTTTAATTCATGTACAGAAAACTCTTAAAGCTAAGAAATGATCAGGTACTTTGAATGTGTGAAAAATGCACACTGATAAATGAAAGACTCATCTGGGCAGCAGTAAGATATCTGCATGCCCTGAAACCTCAGCCTCAGTCCCTTTATCTAAGCAAATGCATTTTTCCAGGGCTACACAGACAGCAGAATATGCTGCTGCACCACTCTCTGCTAGATGGGCTGTTATTCATCCTGCTAGAAAGGTTGTGCTTGCACTTCTCAGAAGGGTACACAAAGCACCCATACTGATCTCTGAGTCTATTAAATTCAAGATGACACAATAACCCAAGTAAATCACTACAGCTTCCCCATCCTTTTCCAGGAAATCTGGGGATGGGGAGCAGAGGCAATGCTCCAGATTACTTTGTCATTGAAAAGCAGTATCATAATGATGAGCTACAGCCTATCAGAGTCCCAGAGCCCTGCTACGGTACCTTGTAAATCAGTTCCCCAGGTAAGCTTGCCTGTTCCTCTTTAAGCACCTTGTAGTGCTGCATATTGCCTAGAGCCTTCTGAACATGAGACTTTCTGTCCCACAGGAAATTCCAATGCAATATTTGCTGTTATCTGCAACTGGAATGAGCTTTAGAAATGTCCATTTCCCAGCGAGGGGAAAGATTTAGGAGAAAAATGAGTTTAACAACTTGCAATAACCTGTGACACCACCACAGACTGGTCCACAAAAGCAAGTGGCTCTGATAAGGCTTTAGGTGTAGCTTTAGATACAGGAATGAACAAAAGTTTGTGTGCCTGAGACCAGGAGGAGTGTCCTTGCATCTCCCCAGTCACAGAGAGTTTCACCACAGAAGCACTTCAGCTTTGGCACACACAGCCACTGTCTTCACTGGATGACCAGGACAACAGGATCCACAGCAACCAGGTGGATTTGACAGCTGACAGCATTTACAGCAAATTCTGGGGCAAGGGCCAAAGGGTGTGCTGTCTGAGGTTCATCTGGTATGCTCCTGCATTTTTCCATTTTTTAGCCACAAAGTAAGTGGTGACTTTAATATTTGTCTTGATTAAGTGAGTAGGAGTTATATTGGCTATACTGTTACTTGGCAGTCTTAATGGCACTATGCTCATGATTAATAAGGAATAACTATCTTGCAATTCAGCCATAGAATGAAATGGGACATTTCGGTAGCACTAACCAAAGAAAATGTTGGCAGTGGGTGCTGTCTTTGAGCTATTTTTGCCTAACTTGACTAATGTGAATAGATTTTTTGAATGGTTTAAGGGCATAAATATTTAAAGGAATGGCAATATGTTTTATTAAAACCAGCATGTTGCGTGGTAGGGCAGAAGAAAATAATGGCTCAAGGGTCTGGGAATGGGAGATGGAACCACTTACATCTAAGTCTCTCACATCCAGCCAAGGTCAGAGTAAACAAGAATCGTATCAATACCAGCTGGTGGCCCACAGAATGAGAAATTAATTGATAGTGTGAGTCCAGTTTCCATGGACAGAGGCAAACATCACAAAAGCAGAACTAACTGACATTACTGCTGCGTCTGTCTGGGAAGTTAAGGACAGTGCTTTGGGGGAAACCTGGCCACCTTCTCAGAGAGGAGGGTGATCCCACCAGGGAGAGGTGTAGCCCATGTGTGAACCCCACAGAGGTGCTAAACCCAGAGACCTTCTCCCAGTAGGGCAAGTAGGGACCCCCTCAGCCCCCTGCCTTCCCTGGGAACTGTATGCTCCTGGGAAAATGCTCGTGACCCATGGGTTTCCATTGGCATTGACATTAGTTATGGCCTCCACCTTCCTGTAATTATACATCCACTTGAAATAATAAAGTTTTAATGTATAATACGTGAGCTTGAACTGAGGTGGCAGCTAATGTTTATTATTATTTTTATTGTTTGTTTCTTCTGGATTTTCTGGTGCAATTAATTTATCCAGCCATAATATTTTAAAAACATAATCAAATGTCATTCTAATTTAGAGCCAAAAAATACAGACTCATAATATATGAATGCTTAAAAAATGATGACTCTTTTTTGTTAAATACCACAAAGAGAACGTCAGTTTAGCATAATTACATTAAAGAGCATTCCCCTGAGAGTCAGAGAGAGGTGTTAAAAAAAAGAGTAAAGACCTGTCAAAAATAAAAAAGGTGGCATGAATCGGTGGTCACTTGGTTACAATGGACATGTAACAATCTGTATGTGTGTCTACAAGCACATACATGCTTTGCACAATCGTATGTATAACCCAGCATACTCTAACACTTAGCTCCAGATTTATACTTTATAAAATGGTCCTTTCATATGTATTAAGTGAGCGTGAAATCCAGAACTACAAAAGGAAGTGTGCTGGTTTGTTTTTACTTTTGTCATACAACAGGCCAAATACTGCCTTTCTTAATGTCAATATCTGGAAATTTGTTACACAAGTAAGGTAGGGGGAAAAAATTAATAAATGGGACTCATTAGAGGTATTGCCAGAAAAAACTTACTAGATTTGGCCAGACCACTGAGTTAATCAACCTTTTTTCTTATTGAAAGCAAATGTTCAAGTACAGAGGAGTTGAACTGGCTAACTAGGGAGTTTCAAAAAGCAGAAAATGAATCTATATAATTCTCCATATAGCAAATATTAAATGGAAGACAGCATATTCTGCATATTCAGGGAAAAGTGGAAATAGGGGAAAAAGGTGGAATAAAGCTCAGATGTCTGAAGACGGATGCACTGGTTCTCCTTTTCAGTTTTTGGTTGCTAGGGTGATTGCTGGAAGCGGGCTGTATTGTGAGGAGGAAGGTGCTGGGAGACATTTTTCTCCCTCCCCAGTATCTTTGGAGTTACAGAAAGTTTCCCTCCAAGAGCTGCAGAGGTTCACTGAGCATTGGCTACCAAGGCAAAAGCTCCACACAGGAAGGCAAAGAGCTTCCCAATGTGCCAGGCAGCTCAGTGGTGGCTGTCCCAGCCCTCTGTTCCTCACACCCCATTGCCTGTCCTGGCAAGAGCATTGCTGTCACCTTCCTGGAAGAGGCAGTCAAAACCCAGCCATGATGGAGGTATCTGGGGAAAAATGAAATGCAAGGAAGGCAGCAGGGGTGATTTTTCCCCAGCAGCCTCAGAGATCAACAGTCATGTAACCCTCAGAGAGCTGATGCCTGGTAGAGAGTCCTGGTGGCTCTCCCTTGAAGACTACCTGCAGCATGCATGCACTTTATGCACCTAAATCAGGCCGTGTGGATCTAGGGAGAGGAGGCAAGCAGTCCTGTGCAAAGGCTGCCAGGTGTCTGTGCTTGGAGAGGGTAACCTCTCCTGATTTCTGCACCAGAGCCAGAATGAAAGGCCAGTCTGCACCATCTTATCTTTGCACATCAGCGTGGGAAAGAAGAGCAGCACGCAAGATGAGACAGGCACTTTCACCTCATTTCATTCCCTGCTCTAATATTCAGAAGAGAAATTCTTCATGCCAAGTGACAACTGGCAATGGGTTGAAGCAAATAAAAGCACTAAGTACAAGCTAAATTGCACATCTAGAAGCAGCCTCATATAAGGTAGCTGTGCAAAGCTAAATATTTTCCTATCCCTCTCTGCCTACAACCTGCACCTTCAGTCAACTCTGCCGCTTGTATAGACAGAGATTTAGTTTTACATACAGGAGTCTTAAAAATAGCCTTCACCTCCTGAACCCCTTTCTACAATGCTCCTCCATTAGCCACAAGCTGCAGCTAATTTTCACACAACATCTGCTGTAATCAAAACCATCTGTGTGGCTATAAGTTAAGGGCAGAGAATTTATGGCCCATGTTCTTCTCATCTGACACTGGGAAGCTTTTGTGTGCATTGTCCATACGTCTGCATTAGCTGTCTGTCTTCAGGTCCAGACATCCATGCCATTTCTTTTTCAAAAACACTTTCTTTTTTAGAGTCAGCAAGGAATGGTCATTACCACAATGCTTAGGAAGAAGCGATTCCAAGCTGACTCTAGCAGAGATGCAGCTACTGTGCACAATTAGTTTTTAGGCACAGAAGAAGCCTGTCATGGTATTTTGATCATCCTGTGTATTTTATGAAGATTTCTCAGCTTGGACCAGTTTTGTCTTACTATAGGTAATTAGGAAAGAAAAATAAATGAAGGCAGGACTCCTCTGGCTGCAGAGGAGTGCTGTGCTCAACACAGCCCCCTCAGCTGTACAACACCAGAGGGAGTTGCTAACAGCACTGACAGTTCAGGGGAGTGATTTATGAAACTTCTCTGCTGTGAAAAGTTGGCATCTAGACAAACTATACCCCTGCTGTTCCCTGTGTATACCTCTGGAAAATATAAAACCAGAGAATATTCTATAAACAGAACACTATGCCCAGTGACTCCTCTTAAAAAGCATGATTAGAAACCAAAACAACTTGATCCATGTACATATAATGTAAGTATTGAGGATTATGATAGAGCAACAGTAAAGCAGGACACACATCATAGCACCTGGTACCAGAGAAGATAAGTAACCATTTGTTTACTTAGATATAAACCTGAACTTTCCTGCTGAACATGTACTGCTGAGCCAATCCATTCTGTTGTGCTGAACACATTTTTTCTTAAGGTATGTCACTAAAGAACACTTTCTCTGCTGATCTGGGTCTGGCCCTGGAAAACCTCTGCCATATAATTTCTTGTGTCCTATTCTTGTCCCTTTTACAAGAGCAGTGTGCACAAACTTTGCAGCTTGGTGTGGTGACTAGCACAAACTCATAGATCTCATACAGTTTGTAGTGTCCCCATCAGCTGCTCAGAGGCACCACGGGTGAACAGTGTCATCAGTGAATGGGCATTAGTGGGTGCTGGTTCTTCCTTAGACACCAGCCCAAGCAGTGGCCCTTGCCCTCAGGCAGCAGACCACTATGCTGTATCTGAGACACTTGAAAGAATCAGTTACCTACTTTCAAGCAATAATTTATTGGGAAGCTTAAATTTTTTGAAATTCTGATCCTGTATTCATATATTTCACAGGAAGGATGCAGTCCAGCCTTGTGTTCAGAGATAATGAGATAATGTAGCACTAAGGGGTTCTGCATTGTAAGAAAATCATTTCCCTGCAAGAAAACTCCAGAGGCAGATGAGGAACCATGGCACATACACCACTCAGGTATTGCAAGGCTGTTCATAATTTGGATGGGAACATCACTTCTAATTCATTAATCTCTAGTTATTATTGGATGCTCTGGCTCACAAAGCACTGGAAAAAACAGATGAGAATATTGTGATACCTGATCTGCAGGAATGATAATAACTATTCCTCCAAAAATGTATTGAAAGAAATCTGTAAAAGAGCACTGGTTAGTGACTTTGAAAAAATAATCTTGAGAATGTGTTAAAGGTACCAAATCACTTCAACCTTTATAGCAAATGAAGTAACATCACTTTTAAAATACAAAAGAAGGTTACCTTCTCAAGAGACTTAATTTAGATGGGCAAAGTAACCTTTTTCCTACTGCATTACAACATTTGTCACAAAGAGAGGCATGTTGGGCTGGAGAGCTACAGGAAAAGAAAAATGAGGAGTAGAGGGGGGCATTTTGGACAATATCCATAGGGGGATACTTTGGCTTCAGGGTGCTGTTTTGTCAGCTTCGCACCCCTCCTGCCTGAGAAGCTGTGCAGAACAGGCTGAGTAGCACAAGTGCACTTAATCAGGACTCAAGGGGTCACCTCCCTGGCAGAAGTCTGTGAGGTTTTTATAACCCACCTATGCCATCATATCAGCTAAACAAACTCTCCTTGCATTTTCTGGAGTGGTGACAACATTCATTTGATCTGTTTGGCACCACAGATTAAATACAAAGCTGTGCACTAAAGGAGAGAACTTTTTTCAATTACATTTTAGGTGAGGTGGAGCAAGAGTAAGGGAGAGAGAGAAAGAACAAAGTCAAATAACCAAGGTGTTACATTAGAAAGAAAGGCCTTTTCCTTGGCCTTGGTAATTGGAAGTAGAGCCAGGAAATTATGATTCTAGTACCTACTCTGTCATACTATTCCTTGTGTGGTCTTGGGCAAGTCCTTTAACCTGCCTGTCTAATTCCTTCAACTTGTAAAATGGGGACAACAAACCACAGAGGAGTTTGATGAGTACTAGCAGATGTTTTCTCAGTACACCAAAAAAATGTGAGAATCCATGGATGTGGTATTGCTAGTCCCCAGGAGTACATCTAAATAAAAGGAATCTGAAATTTACAAATTGTATTTAAGATGCAAACAACACTGCTCTTATTGCAGTGGGCAATTTTATTTATTTGATTTGAATTATAAAAGAATCCCTACCAGGATTGCTTGTTCTAAAGCTGCCTGGGAAATAGCTTGTTGCAACCATTCGTCATCACAAAGTCTGCTGTTTTAACTGGATCCCTAATATTTGTTGTATGTTTCTGTTTCCTAACTACTAGAATATGATATTAAGGATTAAGCTGTTGGAGAAAATATCAGTAAATTTTAATTTTTCTCAAATTTTTGGACTCAGAATGAAATTTAATCCACCCTTTCAAGGTAGACAAAGATGGAGGCTGTGTTCTGTGTCTACATTTCATTTTCCTTTTAATTATACCAGCTTCAAAAGTATAAGCCACTTCCCAGAGTCCCCACATAAGGAAAATTCAGGAAGGTTGTGCACAGGGTCAAATGGATGATACAAGAAATTAAAATCCGGAGATAGCAGGAAGAAGAGATGACAACATCTGCAGCTTTGCTACTTGAATGTTCAACAGCTTTCACTGCCATGAGAAGAGCTACAGAGCAGAAAGTTTAAATAATTTGATAATTGAATGTCTAAAAGTATTTTCCTTTGCTCTTAGCTAATGTCCTAATGTGTGGCTGTTTTGCAAAGATATTGACCATTTGCTAGACTTCACAGAAATCCACAGAAGCTGAGAGACACTGAGCAGGGTCAAAAAGCAAAGCCCTACCCAGGTACCACAATACAATGTGGAAATCCAACCCCTGGTGTCTCTCTTTAAAAAGTATCTCTTACATTTGCTTTAAGATGTCTGCTGTGCTAACTCTAGCTTTGGTCCAAATCAGCAGATTTAGGAATTTCTTATTGGCCTGAGATACACAGTAAAGTCCACTTCCAGCAGTTGAGGGAGGGGTAAGGATTTCTTGCAATGTGGAAGTCAGGGTGTGACAGTACAAATTCCAGCTAATGGAGTGGATCCCATTCAGATTTAACCTTGCCATTTCTTGATATAATTGTTGCTTTAGACAGGTAGCACAAAATGATCGAACAAAACTGGCACTTCACTTCCATTCTCAAAGAATATATTCATGAGGAAGACCTGCTCCTCCTAAGCACTTACACCGGTGTCTTTGCTACAGATGGGCTTTAAATCCTATCACATGTTCCTCATTTACATATCACATTAACTAGTGAAGACAACGGAAATCTAATGTTACTTCCTAACCAGCTCAGGACCTCTGCATCTCATTAGTCACCTCTTCCCTCAGAGGACTTGTGCTGTGCTGCATGGTTGCAGTCAAGAAGTCACCAGATGCTACAGAGTCAGCACTCTGTTTTTTTCCACCAGAGCCTTTACTTTAGTTTAGGGGTTTTTTTGGTTTATTTTGATTTGGTTTGATTTTCTCTGGTTTTCATTTTTTAGGGTTTTTGTTGCTGTTGATTTTGTTAGTTCTTTTTTTTTTTTTTAAATCACAGGTTTTTAGTGAAAAGAGGGAGAAAAGAGTCTCAGTCCAGGAGAGGCTTGCATGTGGTGGGAGTGAGTGTCAGTCGGTGGGTGCTGGTGCTGCTTAGTGTCCATGCCTATTGGCAGAGGGGGAAAGAGCTCACAGCTCCAAGATCATCTCCATCTCAGAGAGATGCCCCAAGAGCACAGAACTGTGCAAAACCAGTGGGCAGGTGCACTTTGCTGCTTCCCTTGCCAGCACTCCCAGAGGTGTACAACCTCACATACCCAAGTGTCAAAATAGTGGCCACTAAATGAATTTAACTGTCATTTATTAAAAATGAAGCAGCTCAACTGGCCACAGAAGCCAGTAATAAACTTCTAAGAAGGAAAAGGTCTTTTAAGGGAGCTTGTTGATTTCTTCTCCTTAGAGGTCCCCGGGAAGAATTTAATTTCTTTGCCCTGTGAAAGAGAGTTATCTAAGTTTTTATGTGGCACAACATTGGTTTCATTAATACCACTCAGCAGCTCTGTTTAAGGCATCTCCTTGCATAACCAATCCTAAGCCTGTGCTCCTAAATCTCCAGAGCTCATGTGCTGTTGTGCCAAGCCATACTAAATGGCTTCCCAGCTCCAGAAACTGTACATTCACAATGCCTGAAAGACGAGCTGCTTCTGTAACTTGCCAAGTAAACTTAATTCAAGACCATTACATTCTAGCAGTGGGTTTAGAATATGTGTCAGCAGCTTTTATTTAGTGCAGTTTAGTCAGCCCATCATGTATGTGATGGATGTTATCAGGAAGTAACTTTGGGAGAGCTGAAGCAAATCTCCATTTTGACAGCATTAAGGTAGGTGACAAGTCCTATTAAAGCTGATGGGTTTTTTTATGCAGGTAAATTTCAAGGATCTTTCAGGATCTTCCTTTTTCAGGATGTGACTGTGGATGGGTAGTTGGTGACAGTGGTGTGGCCAGCTGCATTAGCAAGGAGTGTCACACAGGAAAAGAAGAAAATACCTTGGCAAATATTTTTGGGGAAGTTTGCACAAACTACTTTAATTAAACTTCAGATTACTGCTATTAGCCTCTTGATTTACCAAGCAACTTAGTTTTAAAAAGAGGTTCTTCTTACACTACTTGGATATCAGGACTTTGGTTGTTTCAGCAATAACCTTTTTTCTTCTTTTGGATTTTAAATTAAAACCTTTTGCACTCTAGTCTTTCCACTTAGCAAGTGGATTATTGCCACTTAAAACAATGAGAGGTAAGTATTTCCCTTGTGTTATAGAAGGATTTTTAAAAAATGCAAAAGCAATGGAAATGTGCCAACTTTTGGTAACATACTTGTGCATATCAATGGTTTACAGGTGCAGGCACATGAGAGAAGAGCTGGAAAGAAAGTGACAGCATGATTGATTGCATTTTCCTATTCATGATTATCTGTCTATGTGACATGCATATAGCAGTACATATGGTTAGCATAGACCTCCTGATTCAATGTATTTCACATGTATCCACCCCAAAATCAAAGCTATGACTTCTTGCTTTTGTTTATTTTGCTGGACTAATATAGAGGGAAAGGTGACCCAAGGAAAATGAAATTAATAACACCAGAAAATCCCATTTTCACTCAAAACTCATCAAGAACTGGACAGTTTTCTAAGGTGTAGAGAAGACAAGGGAGTTCTGTGGCTACCTGACCCTTTTCCCATGCATGCAGCCATCTCCATCCTCAGTCCCTTAACTTCTCTACCTATTTTTGGAAACTTCTCACACTAAATTTCCTGAAGTTGTTTTAGCTGGGATAGAATTAATGAAAACTGAATTAGGTCCAACATTTTGTCTTCCATACTGGCAATATATTTGGAGAAAGGACTGTTTAAACCTTTTGTCTTGCTCAGAAAGAAACACACTGACCCTGTTACACAACTGCCCATGAATAACCAGTCTTTCAATGCTGCTTCCCCCTGCTACTGCCCCCTCCCCTCAGCATTTTTCTCAGGTTTATATATCTTTTCTCAGGACTCTAGGAAGCATTGAAATCACTTTGAAATATGCTCTTTTGATATTATTTCTGCACCAATGCAAGTTAATAAAAACCCAGACAAAACTGAAAAAGACAAAACAGAAAAGAAAAGGTGAAAGATTGTTCTGGGAATTTCGCCACTTAGTTTTTGGCTTTAGATGTAGAGTTCCTGTAATTTTCTGAAGAGTAACCATACAAAATCTCTCCTTTTTCAGGGCTTGCGTGTTTCTTGTGGCCTTGTTTTGGTACAGGCTCACTCAGACACATGGATTGTTGTTGCACTATACATTCTGACTGTTCATACTATAATCGCATCAGCTCACGGACATGTAATGTAAAGAGAGACCCTCAGCCTCCCAGTGGGTGTCGTTCTGACTCTAGGTAACAGCAATCCAGTGATGTTAGATTACACACCTGACATCAAAATTTAGTCACAGTCTTTAAAATTCACTTGTCTTTTTCTCCAGCTTGGCAGTGCATTTATCAGAGAAAAGAGGACAGAAGATACTGTACTCAAAGCCCTTGGTTGAACAAATACCTTTTTTTTCCAAAATGCAGACAAAACCCCCACTTCTTTATATTTTCTTTTACATTTTCTTTCATTTTAATTGTTTAAATTAAATTAATTTTGAATGAATGTAAATTTTTTTATTTATTACTTTTTTAAAATCCCCCTCCCAGACTATCAAGAATTATGTTGGACCCAAAACATAGCTCTTGTTTCATATGAGTATGGAGAATAATAACTATTTTAAGAATAAAAATGATACTTGAGCAAAATTCTGTTATACAATACTCCCCTGTTGGGGAAAGAAAATAAGCCATAACCACGGTCTATCCACTTACTTTTTCCATTTCTATTCTCTTTCTGTCTAAGGAACATTGTCAACATTTTGAAGAGAGAACTAAGTGCCAGAGAAAGGAGCAAAAGGAATTCGATGGCTATCATTCCAGCCATTTGTTTTCTTGTCCATTTATTCCCAGTCGTTTGCTCCAGCACTGCCTGGGAGCGCAGTGCCTGACACCCTGTAAAAATATTACTATTTTTGGTGCATGATACTTGGTGCAATTCCTATTTCCCAGGATGCTCAGTATGATAATGGGAACCTGTCCTACCTCTTCCTCAATATGCTCAGACCAGAGCATCACCAAACATGTTTTGATGTGGTTTTTGGTTCATACGTTTCTTAACTGCTGATGTCTCCCACTGGCAGCAATTAGTTCTCCCAAACTTTGCAATCTCTTCTCTCATTTTCTCTGTATTTTTCTGAAATGCCAAATCAAAGCATACTTTTTTCTTCACAATGCATTTCTGTGCTTGGTGTACCTTATACCAAGATATACGGCTACAAAGAATCTCCCTTCTCCATGTGATCTGCACAAAGGTCAGAGACCATTAGATCCTCCTAAAGCTGCATCTTCTTCCTCGGTGAGGACACAGCAGCCTCTCAGCCATGTGGCACAGAGCTTCCTGCACTCCTTCCCCTACACCAGCCCAGGAAGCAGCACCAAGCCAGGACAAGCTCTCTTTCCCTATGGGGGTGTGAGAGCAGCACTCAGGAGGGCCAGGAAACTCATCTCAGTCGCCATTTCATCTGGAAGAAGTCCTACCTGCCTGCAGGCCGTTCACAAAGAAAGAAGCAAAGGAAACAAAATTGCTGAATTAAGTCTTCCGCTCAGATGTTTTTCCCAATCCCTCTTATGCTTCTTGTTGCTGTAGCCAAAATGTCACCATCCCAGGTGTGGGTACAGTGTACATGGGAAGAGCAAAACACAATGCTCAAAGAGGGGATAGATGAGCACCCCATGGCCCTGCAGCGCGGACAGGGGCTGCTTTGGGCCTCTGTCTTTCCAGAGAGTCTGATAGGACAAAGGTCCTCAGATCCCCCATCAGGACTCATCTTACACTAACCAAGGAAAACACACATAATTAAATTAAGGCACTTTGTTTTCGTATCATCAGTGCAATTTGTAAAGATACCAATGTGACAGTTTCTAGGCACAGATACAGCCTTCATATTTTTCCTGGATGCAGCACATTGTTTTCTCAGCCAGAAAGCTGTGCTAGGGAGACTCTTCAGCACAAAGCAATGCTCCAGGCCATCTTCCTCAGTAAGGAGAAGGGGTGTTATCTGCCCTTAAATTGTGTTTCTACCTAATTAGATTCAACAAGATGCCTTCTTTAACCAAAACCAGTCACATGGATATTTTGAAGCAGGGAATGGTGATATTTGATATAAAAGTTCACACCAGCTGTCATGCCTTTCAAAAATGATAAAACATTCAGGCAAGCTGTAAGCTGGACTCTTACATTTTGATAATATATTTCCTGCATCCAGAGTCTCCAGTTGTGACAAGGGGACATTTTTAGCTCAGTTTTGGTGTAGACAACTTTATGAGTCCAATTCCACACTGATATGAAGTAATGATTAAGCTGAGAGTGGGAAGCATCTCTGCTGCCAAGTGCAGAAGACTGGGACCATCACAGGGCATTGCTGGGGTAGCAGAGTTTGCTGAAAAGTATCTCCATAACTGCATGCTTGATAGGGTTCTTTCCTTCTCATACTTTTTCCAATGGCACTGAGCACTGTCTTGTTCTGATTCCTGTGCTCCCCAGTGCCTTTTTTTTCCCATTTACCAGAGAAAATGTGAAAAGAAGAACAAAAAAACAGCAATAACAGCATCCTGACCAGTTTTATATCATATCTGCTTCTGCAGGAGTGGGATGTCCATCATGGGGGGTAGAAAGTGGAGGAAGAAGATAGATAAAATCTCATGTGGTGCAAGCATAGAACATGTCTGAGGGAGGAGGCCAAGGCAGAAAAAACATGCGAATCGATGATGCCCAAATCAGTTATCTTAAAGTTTCCTCTCCAGAACTGTGGTCTCCTAAAAGGAGGGAGAGTTCAACATTAACAGCTCAGGATGTACACCCAGTGTTTCCCTGAGCTTCCTACACTCTGTGGAACATCAGTTGCACCAAGTTCCATTCAGAGCAGCCAAGTTTGGAGGCAAAAATGATGAAGAACTAGACAAGGATGTTCCAGTTTTCTAGTGACCTGGAAGAAGGTGGTTGCTCCTGGTTGAGTTGTCAGACCTGTACCACAAGGGTACTGCCAAGCACATTCTCCAGCATGCACATGGGAAGTCTGCCTTAGACATGCAAAAACAGCATCTCCAAGGCCAGTGAAATGCCTGTGAAGAAGGAAGAGTGCCACCACAGTGAGGCCACCACACTGGAAGAAGCATCTCCAGATGCTTCTGGAGCCTATCCTCTGGGAGAAGGCAAACCTTCCTCCCAGGGATGTGGGGAGTGAGCTGCCCCCTTCAAAAAGAGAAACATCCATTTTGCTGGAAGGCAATCATATAGTGCCTGCAGGCAACTGTCAGTTGGCATGCTGAGTCTGAGCCTGGATTGGCAGGAGAAATGGCCCTGACTGAAGACAAAAATTAATGTTGATGTAATTTATAAATTACTTTCTTCGATGTTTAACAAAACTGAAACATGTTATAAATTAAATCAATATTTGTTCAGGGATTCATAAGATGCAATCATTGTCAGTTAGAGATTATAGCAATAACCCACAGAGGGCACAGAGTAAATGAGATCTGGCTGTAGTTTTTGTAGGAGCATACTGCTCACAATGAAATAGTGATTAACTTGAAAAGGATAATGTTCTTTTATTAGCACAAAGGTTCTTTGAAGTGGAGGTGTTGCAATCAGCCTGATCTAGATATTTGTTGAAAGCAGAATTGATTTATTTACTATTAGATATTTATCTGTAAGATGTTTATTATTTAGATGTTTATTATTTTTAGTTTTTCACCATTGTTAGATATTTATCTGTTACTGAATACCTATTGTTAGTAGAAATTTAGAATAGAGACTTGACAAGGAAAAGGCCTTGTCAAGCCTTCAAAGGGTTTTAGCTTTTGTATTTTCAGATTCTGTGCTGCTTAGGTGTGTAGTTCTCAGCCTCATAATAAGTGTTAGTCAGCTCTCTTCACAGAGTAGGAAGACGAAACAAATCCTTTCCCAGATGGAGACCAAGGACAACTGTTACAAGTTTTCAGGCCCAACAGCATAAACAACGGGCTGAAGAGAGAAAACAAGGAGGATGGGACTTCATAATCTGAAGATGTAATTTAAAGTTAAACCCCAATATGTAAATGGACTAAAACCTATAAAAGTGTGAGACCTTGTGACCAGTTGTCCATTTTGTGACCATTTTGGGTCCATCTTGGGTGTAGCCTGGCCAGGCTCTTGTACTGCCCAAGGTGTATCCTTAAAGGACTTTTAATAAATACCTACTTTATTCTCTTAGCTCTGTCGAGTCTCTGTTCCAGGTCAGCCTTCCCAAGGCATCAGAATTATTTCATGTACTTGAGAAATCAGCAACTTGGAAATCGTGCTGCATATCTTTTGCTATAGAGAATGAACCAACCCAGCTGTGATTTGGGCTAGTCAGGGTTACATATTGGTTGCACTGGGACTGAGCCTCTGCCAGATGTCCTATCTACATGGAACACCATGAACAGAAAGGGTGGTGAGGATAATTTTGAGACAACAAGCTCTCTCATAAAGTTAAACATGATGATCCCAATAAGTGTTTTTCACTTAATTCACAGCCTCCTACACTCACTTGTCAGAGGATGCTGTGGTGCCCTTTTGCTGTGGGAGTGCATTGCACAAAATCTAATAATTTCTGCTGAGTTGAGAAAAGAATAAAAATAATTTGAGTACACATTTTATGTGAGATATTTCCTTGATCTTATGAGGTGATGTAAACATATTGTTCATGCAACCATAGCCACTAAAACAGTAAGATCAGGTGGAAAAATCTACAGGCTAGAGATGGAAGAAAGGACCATCATATTATTCATCTTTGATTACTTTGTCTTTTTGTCACTGACCCACTGAAAACCAGTGGGTTACTTCTGACAAAAAAAGAACCTCCTAAAAGCAAAGTCCCAGTGATGGCAGATCAAGTTTATATTCAACAAAAAGCAGAGCATTCAACCTTCCTCTCAGAATTCAACATCACAGGCATGCAATCACCCATCTGTTTCCTGAGCTAGCTCTTAGCTAGGAAAACAAGATCAGTGAAGGGAACTTTTTCAAAGACTGCAGGAGGACTATGGGGCATTATGTATCAAACAGTAAATATTTGTGTCAGTATAACAATATGTATTTTGGCTTACAGGGGCAACAGAGAGTATATGAGTAGTGACCAAGGTCTGTGGTCTGAATGGGAAATAAAATTTCACCTGCAAACTGCCTTGGCCATAATAATACTAAAGGGCAAAATTTTCAATCTCCTTCTGAAAACAAAGCAACCTCTAGTGCTTCAGATATGTTGTAGTGCACCCACCAAAGTCAGGAGACACCCAGCACTTGTAACATCTGTGACCCTGAGCCTCCCTGGGAAAGCATGCTGGCTGCTTTAGTCATGAGTCCAGAGAGACTGACTTGGGGATAAAGTTCACATTTTCCAGGCTGACTGGCTGGACTCCTATTCAGCTGACTCAGAACTGAGGAAAAGGAGATCAGATACTTGAACATCTGCTTGAACCTCTGCAGACCTACTCATGGGCTTTCACTGAAAGAGTTTTGGAAAACATAACCACGTTATGGCATTCAGTAAAAAAAAAATTACAAATGAGACATTTGTTTTGTTATAAAAACAGATTGCATTAGAAAGGGAAAGGTAGAAAAGCTGTTTATGCCTCTTGTGCTTCATATATAAGCACACATAAGGGTGAGACTTTGGCTTGAGACTGTTTTCTCCTCGCTGTCTATTCTCTCTAGTGCCTGTGTTGATCCAGGGTTAATGAAGAGTTATTGTCCATACAAGGGGATGGGAACATCTTGCACTAAGACCTATGGCATTCAGTCATAAAAATATAGTCATATATATAGTCATAGTGCATGCTCACCTAATATCTTGATCCTAAAAAGCTCCCAATTGTGGAATTTAAAATTCATTAGAAAATCAATACTCCCTCACTTACCCTTAGTTTTAGAGAAAGAGTTGTGTGAGTTATTCAGAGTTTTCAGGTTTTTTATCCTTTTATTTGGATCATGACAAAATATATCACTCACAAACTCTATCCATCATATCATCATATTCACTTGTTCTTCTCTAACTGGGATTAAAATTTTAATAATGAATTTATATCCATATAAAGATAAACTCTTAAGCTCTGCATTTGATTTTTTCTCTCATCATTTGATGTTTTCAAGGAACTGAAAACGTTTCATCTTTTTCTGCTTCTTGCAGATAATTTGATACAGCATATTTTAGAACATTTCTTTTGTATTTACATTTTGGCATGAGTATATTGTATTGTTACATTGTTCATAGCCTTACTATTGTCACTGCCAACTTCTTTTGGGAAAAATCGAAGCTGAGACAAGATATATCAAGCCACAGTTGTTTGGCTGACTAATATTTTATTGCTCCCTTCTTTCTTACTGGTTGTCAGTCTTGTCATTAGTACTTCTAAATAAGCTATTTTCTTGCTTATTTAATTAACAATTTTACAATCCAACAAAGCTGTTTGAGCTCTTCATGTTGTATGAATCATACTCTTCTTCATGTCACACAAGTTAAAGCAAGTCCATGAAGCCATGCTGTGGTTCACTAATTTTTGGAAGATTTCCTCTTTATGATGGTATATTCTAAAGAGAAAAACAAGATGACTTTCACTGACTGAAAAACAAAGGACACTCACAGTGTAACCACTTTGGGATTTTAGGAATTCAGTTGTTGAAGCCTCCTGACTCTAGAGTCTCACAACAAATGAATGCAGTTGCCCAGTTGCCCTCACACATCTATTTTCTCCAAATGGTCGTACTTATAATTACGCCTATGTGTATTTGCATAAAAACAATTATATCAGAGGGATAGGAATTGCTTTTTCACCCATCTGTCTTAGCCACAGTCTTTCTCTTCTGAGGGTTTTCATACATTCAGTAAAGTTTTCAGTGAAAAATTTGTGCCAACCTGACCTAATTCTCAAGCATAAGTCAAAAAATAGTCATTCATAAACCTTAAAGAGAACCTGCTATCATTTGGTTTGTTGGGTTTTTTTTTCCCTAACATCCAGCGCAACATAGATGGTTTTCTAAAAAACAGTCCATTTCTACCTCTGCTCCCTATAATGAAAAACCAAAGTCCACTCACATTTATTCCCAAGATACAAAGTCTGGTATTGTAGAAGAACAGGAAAATCCCTTCAGTCAGTGGTTTCCCTTCAGAAATTTAGGGTGAAGCCATATGAGATGCGGTGAGTCAACAAAGGAGGTTGATTGTACTCCCTACCCTCACCTCCCTAACTTTTCTGCACTGTGGTCCTGTGGAAAAAGAAGGTTAGCTCAGATATTTCTCTGTGTTAGGAAGGATTTCTGCCTCTGACTCCCCAGAGGCTCACAAAAGGTCCATATGGGGTAATTTTGAGGCAGCGACCAAACAAAGAATCAAAAGGTCTTTGCCATCAGGTAAGTGTTACCATGGATCCACTGTATTGGGATTCTCAAAGAGGCGGAGGGCAACTTCAGGCATCTCCAGTGCTTCCTGGTGGCATTTCATCAGAGGATGGAAGCTGGCTTCAGGTTTAATAAGACTGAACTGGACACGATTCTGAACGTGGGCAAAGCACCCTTTTGAGTCAAGCCACTCAAGCAGTCTACATTACTGGTCCCCATAGACCTCATTAAGCATCACTTTATTTTTTTAAGTTATTTCAATCCTGTACTTTTTCAGTTATTCTCCCCTTGAGACTGGAGGATACTCTTTCTTTAGGGCACTTTAAGTTATTTTTCTTGCTTATTTTTTGTTGTATTCTCTTATGTAACTACAGATTTAGCTCCAGTTAGACTGAATGAGTGTCTGCTGTTTTTCAAATCTCACACTACTGACCACCATGATTTCTTCTATTCTCTTAGGAGTCAATTCTCCTACATGTGGGGCAGTACTATAATACTTCTCCACATGACAAAAAAGAGTCCATATTGCTAATGACCCCCAGGACTGACGAAGATTTCAATATCCCTCAGATGGAAAAATGGTCCTGGATAGGAGGGTCAGCTTGTGCTGCCTTATGGAGCATCTGCACTCAGTCCCTCTTAACAGATGACATGATACCCACTTTCATAGAGAATCCCTGGGGATTTTAATCTCTCTGATGGTTTACACCACATTGCACCAAAATTTTATGGGCCTAATCTGTCCACAATCAATAGAGCACTTCAGCACATGCTTAGACTGAAGCATGTGCTCAGGGCCATTAAAGTTAATGGTGCTTAGGCTGATTTCAAAGTTCAGTGTGTGTTAAGGGCCTCTCTGCAGTCTCTCGATGGTTTGCCCAAAAAGAAACTCCATAAAATACAGCTAGGTTCAACTGCATAGTATTTTCACTGTGGCAAATTTGTTTGTCACAAATGGGGAAGTGTAAACCTTTGTACTAAGTACTGCTAGAATGATTTGTACATGGCAGTAAAAAATATTTTTGGACTAGAATAGATCAGCATAAGCTCTCTGGGGAGATACTACATTTTCCTTGGGTTTCACAGAGTGCCTGGCATACTAGAGATGCCAGAGTTAACAAGTAGTTATTATTAATAATAAAATACTTCTACTGAGAGAGTAGACACCAATTCTTAGTATCAACCAAATATCAGATGGACAAATATCAGAGAGAGGATAAATATCTGATAGATAAATATAAATATACTCAAATTTACTCTTTGCAAGCTAATAACACTTAGGATGGGACTGGCTCTACTTTGTATTTTTTTTTTACCCTTTACTCTGTCTCTTTGCAGTTTAAAATTTCTTTTATCAGCCTGGAAGAGCTGTCTGCCTCAGTCACATCAACGAGCATAAGTACAATAGCATCAGTCACTCTTATTTTGCCATAGGAATACTGTAAATCAAGCTCAAGTGTCAGCAGAGCACAAGCTATTAACAATTAGTGGCTCTCCAGCTCACATCTGACTTTTTTCACAAAGTGATTCCTACACATTAATTTCTAGGAGGTTAATCTTGTTGTATGTTCACTGCTTTACTGCTCAGCTGTGAGGCATGCCAAAAGCTCCACTCTTTCAGAAAGGAGTGACATCTGAGAGGGACAAAGTGTACATGCTCTCAGACTAATGCTGCCAAATTCAGGTGAAAAGGACGAATTTTACTGAGTTGCCAATTGCAGCAGGACTGTTACACTACATCTTGCTAGCATGTGCAAATAAGGCTGGAGGTACCAAAACCTGCCACACAGAAAACGCACCATTACAATGTTTTGGGGATGAAATGTAATGTGGAAGCAAGCTGGCCTGCCATGAGATGCAAGCACTCTTTTTCCAAATCTTTGGTTTTCTGTTGCCACCTGTTCCCAACACGGCCATCACCTGCACCATCCTGGCCCTTGGGAAATTCCCAGCAAGGCAGCAGCACAGCACATGGCAAGGATGCCTCGAGCTTGTTCTTCACTGCCTTTCCTGCCATGTCACCTTGGGCAAGCTGTGCCATGGCCTTGCAGCTCTGCTAAAAATCTTGTAAAAGGATTGAAACCTGTGAGCCAGAGAAAAAATCTTGAGTTTAAAAAAAAAGACATATCCCAGCCCTGCAGCTCCAGCAGCACTCTCTTTGTTCCCTTTCTGATTTCGGCACACCCAAAGCATGTTTTCAAGCTCCTTTTACCGCAGTCACAAGAGCTAGAAACTTATTTCAAAAAAAAAAACAAAAACAAAAACAAAACCCCAGGAATAGAGAAAGGAAAAAAATCCCCATAAGACTAGGATTCCAACCTAATCAAAGCACTCTGGAGGCTGGTACAATAAAAATAACATGGGAAGTTTTGAGAGCCGCCAGTGCAGCAACCGTCTCTGCTGTGCCCCCGCCACTTCTAGCTGCCTGAAGAGTCAAGTACAGGCACTCAGCCTCCTCAAGAGCCCAGGGGTACTCACAAATTTTGAGGAAAACAGGATTATTTTGACAAGAGCCGTAAGAAGTAAAAGGTTCATACATGTGAGGAAGACTGACTCTTCTATTTACAATAAACTGGCCCAGTGGCTCCCAGCCCAGCTCCTAAAGGCTGTCCAGGGCAAAGGTACAGAGAGGATTTTTGGAAGCCTCAGTGCTCTCCATCTGCCTCCAGGGCAACCGTCCTATATTTTCTCAACAGGATCCTCCCAGATGAAACAAACGCCCCAGGCCAGAAATGAGGCCCCCAGTGACACCTGGGGGACCTGCTAGAAGTGGGGCACACCCAACCACACCTGCCCCTCCTCGCAGGTCCCTGTCCACTGCTCTTCCCCTCAAGACAGCGTGCTGCTGTCCTGCCTGTGCTCCTGGTACTGCAGGAGAGGGAGACTGCAGGATCACAAGCCCTGCCTCCATAGCAGGGGTGTCAGCTGTGAGAAAGGGCCAGAACTCCCTGCAAATGTGGATTTAGCCCATCATACTTTGCCTTCCGCCATCTACACTGTCTTTAAAAGCTGTTTCAGAAATAAATACTTTAGTATGTGGAAAGTTATCCTTAATAGAGTGTGTAAAGGGTCTTGGCACAGAAAAGGTGTGGGATAAAGTGCATTCCAAACCACAGTCCTGATTAAGTATTTAAGAACATCTTCCAGTGGGGAAATGGGATGACGAAAAAAAGTAAGAAACAAAATTAAAAGAACTGAAGCTGTTTGTGAAGACACAGAAGGATCATGAAACTCTACATGGAGCTGCCAAAGTTTAAAAAACACTTCCATGTATGATATATGAAATCAACCAAGTAAGAGGTGCTTGAAATTACAGATGTATGCAGATGTTGGTGAATTCCAGAATTAACTCTAAGCCTATTAAAACTTTTAAACACTCAAGTGTGCTTGACTATCAACGAAGGTTTTATATAGTGTTGCAGTTTGCAGATCACCAGGGATTCAGCTTTCCCAACTGAACACCTTAAGGCTGAGGGCTCAAGGGCTGTACTTTAATGAGATGCAAACCACAAAAACATGGAACATGCCTAGAAATAAATCACATTAGGGGAAGGTCCAGCAGAGCTGGTGAAACCATGATGTGTCACACATTTAAGATATTTTGAATGTGGCATCTGTTGATATGTTCATTCAGTGCATCATGAGGTATTTCAGCAAGGCACAAACTGGGCACTGCCACCCTACCTCACCCTCCTATTGTGGAAAACAGAAAGTTTAAACTTCCAGGAAAAGTTCCAGAGGAAATTTTTAAACTTCCAGGAAAAAAAATGGAGTCTCCCCTTATGCTGTGCTCAGAGCCCTGATCTTGTGCCACAGCACTTCTGCCCTAACAACAGGCCCAGTTTCACCTTTCATCTTCATTTATTGTGAAGGGGATGAAATTACTAGAAAATTAACTTACAAAATACAGTGTTTTTGTATTATATATTTTGTATTTTACCATGAAAAAAAATCATGCTTAACGCATCAAAGAAATGGACTATCATCTATTAAACTAAAAATTCCAGCCCCAAAACCAAGGAACATTTCAGAAAAGAGGATGGTGCACAACAGATTACATCTGTGTTTTTTTAGTGGGCACAGAGAGGTTCAGCCCTCCTTTACACCAGATGAGACGCTGGTTTTTGGATGTCAGTGACTCTACCAAGGCTGGCTCCATCCTAATGACAAAAAAACCCCAAAATGAATGCAGATACAGTGCAGCCTTTCTTTAACAAATCCACCCATGCCCTTGGGAAAGGGTGAAGCAGGAATTCCTCTCCCCTGTTGATCTTGGGTTTCAAACTTTTTCCTTTTCTATCTGAACTTATTAAAACCCTTCATACACTTATAAATTCTTCTGTAGCATATGATAGGTTTAAAGCCAAAATAATAAAAGAACGAGAATGAGAATGTTACTGCCCAGAGATACTTAAATTTGAATGCAAATTTCCTGATAAAAATCCTGAAGAATCACAACATAGTCTAGTGTACTATAAATTACCCTAAATCAAATAAATCAGACTATATCATCCCTGGTGGCTCCTACACAGTCTTTAAATATATTACCCACTCCTCATCAGTCCATTCCACTCAATAACCAGCTCTGTCTTCAGTCCCCAGGCCCACTTTAATTTGCACAATATATTAGCCTTTGCAGCATAAAGGAAAAAAAACTTCAGGAAGAAGGAAGGCCGGCTTACAAATGAATCTCCCATGGCAGCTCACTCACTCGTGTAGGATGGATGGCTATTCTGAGCCGTCTGTGTCCCAAACACAGCCAGGGCAATAAATCCTTCCCTGGCCAGCAGCTGGGAGGATGAGCGGGCCCTGCCTCCGCCTCCAGCTCCCCAGCCCTCAGCCCCCCTTGTCCCTTCCAAACAGAAAGACTTGCAGCCTTTCCAGCTCCACTCGGGGGGCATAACTCATGGCAGACTTGGGAAGAAGAAAATCAGAAGCTCAGCCTCCAGGGAGAGGAGTCTCCTCCAGTCTCCCTTGGTGGGTCTCTCAGCATTTGGGAGGCCATAGCCATCCTTTTATGGGAGGTGGCCCTGACTTGGTACAGCCAGAGCCTCCATCCACCAGCCTCAGAAAGGATGGGATATGAAGAACATGGACCTGAGCACCACATCCTATGAGCTGTTGTCAGGAGGGTGGAAGAGGGCAACCAAAGGTAGCTGCTCCTCCCTGAGGAGTCCTTAAAGCAGGCAGACCAAACCACCTGGTTCCTGACCAGGGTACAGGCTGGTGTCCAAGGTGCCTGAGACAGGGGGTCACAAGCTGAAGCCTGATGGTGCTGAGCCAAGGCTTTGCTCAACCTTCCCCCAAGAGCAAGCAGCCCTGTGTCTAACATTGTAAAACATCTGGTAAGGCTATCAGGAGGGAGACTGCTGAGGATACAGTTTAACAGAGCTGCTGGGGGGTTTTTTTATTGCATTTATTTTCACAAATCATAACAATAAAAAAAGGAAAAGTTGGAGTCCACTCAACTGAGTTAATGCTTTCGGAATTTTATTAATCAACATCTCAGCATTCATTAAAAAATGACACCTTTTAAACCCAGTGGAGAGAAACATTTCCAAATACTTCCAATCAAAAGAAATTATTTTAAAACTCACATTACATGTATTTTTAAACCAAACCCTCAGGGAGATGGGTGTGAACTCTGAATTATCCCAATTAACTCTTGTGCCAGAGATCAAGGCCAAAAATTGTGAAGTCAGCTCTAAGCTTTCCGACTAGGTTACTGAGGGTGCTACACTGTGGGTAAAGCAGCTGAGCTTTTTTGTGCCCCACGCCTGGGTTGGTCCTGAAGCACCACTAAGAAGAGCTCCAGCACAATAACATGGAGAACAGTGGTCTTGTGCAGAATACAACAGCACAGCCTATGATAGTTCTGGTATTGACTGAATAAAATCTGCCTGGTGAAGAGAAATTGGAAGCCAAATTATGTTAATACCCTAAAAAAGATGTTTACTGACAAAGCAGATGCAGTCCTTTGTCTGGTCACATGGTTAGCGTTCACTTAAGGACAGTAATTTCAGTTCTGAAATTCTGTATTTCATGCCATGGCAGGGCTGAATACCACTATTTTCACTGACAGTAGTGACACTGACAGGGGGGCAGCACATTAACAGTGCAAGCAACCCATGATTCCCTGTGGGTCTTCCCGTCCCCAACTCCAAATGCCACACAGTACACCACATAGTCCTATTTAAGCTGAGGATGAAAAAAGTAATTTCAAAAATCTAAGTTTGGTGCACCAAAACTGAATCTCCAAAACCAGGGTCATTAGGGAATTACTTCCAGGGTGAACACAAAGACAGTGAGAGATCTGGGAAGGCACTGGAGTCTTTACCCTTGCTAGTTTCATTTAAGAAGTCATTTATCCTCTCTTTTTGCAACGCTTTCAGTCTCTTTTTCCTTGTTATCTGACTGAATTTCTCTCTTCTAAGAAGTTCACTCTCCTCGTCGTCTCATGCTCCTTTCTCTACTTGAAATATCTGCTTGGCACTCCTCTCCCAGCCAAGGGATTTCATGAGTGTTCAACCTGTCTCTCTCTGGTAAGGACAATTTACTATGTGTGTCTTCCCTGCTGTCTGGAAGGGGAAGGGCAGTGCAGACAGGGAGTTGATAACAAAAATGTGGGTGTGAGCAAATAGATCTGGTGGATCTGCCCAAGCTGTGAGGGCTGCAACATGCAGTTCAACCAGCCAGGTGAAAGAGCAGCTCCAACCCATTGGGTAGGAGGGGAGCACAGATCTGATCAAGATCAGGGAGACTGGAGGTGCACAAGAAAAGTTACTCTCACTGGAACATTATCTCTCCAAAGAAACAAAACAGGATGCAGAGCCACGTGTTGCAGCAGCCCCCAGCAAGGTCCTGTCTACCAGTGATGCTGTTCTCCTCTCCAGAGGATTGACTCACCATAAGCACAGTCTTCTGAGCCACTTCCAGCAGGTCCTACAGAAACCAGATGGCCATTCAAGGCACTGACTTAATTCATCTTGTGGAATCAAATGGAAGAAGAGAGGAGTTGACAGAAGGGAGTGATTGTCATTGTCCCCATGAGATACAGACAATTTTTGAAACTGTGAATGAAAGAATAACATTCAGGAACTACTAAAGCTATTCATTCAAACATATTCAAACAGATACTGCGGAGCACTATTCATGCCACAAAGGCTTATTTAACCAGAAGACAGTGAGGGTCCAGGAACCAACAAACACAGGGTTTGAAAGTTTTTAAGGGTGCTAAGCTAAATTCAGAATGATCCCTTATGAAGGCTAGGTGTTGTGGAGTTCACAGAAGTTCACAGTGAGAAGAAACATTCATGTGAGCAGAAGTTAGTGTATATACCCGAGATTTAGGGCCATACAAAGACAAAGCCAAGAGTCACTTAGCCGCCAAGAGCAAAAGACAAAGTTTCACCACAAGTCTCCATTCTTTAAAACAAGTTTTACTGCAACAGGTAACACTTGGTGAGGTACTGCCTGCAACAGCAGACAAGTAGCCCATGATCCTTGAAGGACCAGATTTCTTTCAACCATAGAACCACAGAATCACAGAATCATTCAGCTGGAAGAGACCTCCAGGATCATCGAGTCCAACCCAACCCTAACCTCAACTAAACCATGGCACCGCGTGCCACATCTAGACTTTTCTTAAACACATCCAGAGATGGTGAGTCCACCACCTCCCCAGGTAGACCATTCCAATATTTTATTACCCTCTCTGTAAAAAACTTTGTCCTACTATCCAGCCGATATTTCCCTTGGCAGAGGGACCATGTTTGAGCCAGTACTCAAATCCAGTTTGCAAAGGCAACATCCAGTTGGAGTGAGTGTGAACCTACTCATTCAGCAGCTGGTGCTGTTCAAATAAGTGTCTGGGAGTAAGGAATTCAATAATTCAATAATTGGATCTTAAATTGCACTGACTCATCCCACAAATAATTCAGCAGGCTGCAATATTTACAGTCCATTGTTTAAGAAAATGATGCAAACTTTGTCAGATTCATCTTTGTCAGATGAATTACGTGAGTAATACTCACATGAGTAATACTTCCCTGCCTTTGTTCACAAATTCAGCTCCTGACCCAGTTACTTCTCCTGTTATCTAACTGCTGCTTCAGTTAGCTCAGGCTTTTGAGAAGCTAGAGGTTTCAGCAAAAATAACTCACCCATCACTGAGTCAACTTAGCTCCTCAGTGCCACAATTCCTTTGCTGGTTAGGGCACTGTACAAATAAGATGAAGATTGTTACTTTCTTTTATGGATAAGGCAGTAAGGTGATGTAATACCCTAAAATGAACAGTGATGGAGTCAGAAACACAATCCTCTTTGAAGGTGCTCCATCCTGTACTGAAATCCACACTTTTTCATATAAGGCTGGCAGTCTTTCCTCTTGAAAAATGTCCATTTGTATTCTCAGGTGTCTGAGATGTCATTAAGTTGTCAGGCTGGGAATGGAGTACCACAGGAGGACACGTGGGGATCCCAGCATGCTCCAAGGCTGAATCTCATCATTCTCTGTCCACCCCAGACAGCCGCAGATCCCATTTGAAGACATTCAGGTCAGAAAGGTCTGCACAGCCTGAATTCAGGAGGAATTTTACATGCCTATCCATTTTCTGTGGCATAAACTAAGCAGAGAGCTGGCATTTGGATAAAGAGGCCAGATCCATCATAAGATTTCCTTGGTGCATTCAAGTTCTAGACTAGGCTAGTGCCAGGAACAATAACATTAACGTTACAAGCAAAACCACAGGAAGCATGTAGTTAATAGTGAAAACACAGCTCTTACCTAATGGAGAAAGAAGAGGCAAGGAGGCAGAGACAGAGCAGAAACAATGAGTGCATAGGCTTTGCAGAGGGGCAGAAATATGGACAAACCTTTAGAAGTCTCATTTATGTAGATTATTGAAAGAATGTAACACAGAAAAGTGGAATTTTTCCCTCTCAGAGGAGAAGTGTTTGGGGAGGTGGTTGATGCCAAATGTTTCCCCTGTGCTTGATAAAAGGTTTGGCAGGTTCCAGTGCACAAATGGAGCACAGATTTGTGTCCGTGTGGCAAAGGAGAAGACCTCTACTCTACAGGGACTGAAAGTTCAATGGCTTGGATGATTTGAATGAACACATTACATTTTTGATGGTGGAAAGCCTGCAAAGGTTTACATAAACAAAGTTTTGATCAGAGGGAAAATACCAGGGGTAGAGAGTCTGCACGAGACTGAAAAGAAACAGAGTGCTGGCCTAAAGCTGAAAAATTAAAAATACCCTATATGTGTAATATAAATACATTCCTAGGAGAAAAATGAACAGACCAAAAGGGCCAGAAAGGTAGCAGGACTAAGAGCAACACAGAGATGGGTAAAAAAGGACAGGCATATCTCAAAATTACAAATGAAAAAATGAAATTTATGCTTAACCCAGCTACTTGACCTGAGAGTCTGAAAAATGGATCTGTGCCGATAGGACCATAAATGCTGCTAGCATTAGAAGGTCTGAGGTAGTTAATCAGAGGACTTCATTGGAGAAGTTCAGCCCTGAGCTGCTAAAACAGTAAGTGAAAAACAGAGAGATCCTTGGACTCTTCCCTGGGAGTTACTGGTGAGGTGCTCCCAAAAGCATGAGTTTAAGTCTCACAGAGTCTAATAAAAGTGTCAGTGTGTTGTAAAAGAGAACAAGATTTGACTATGGCATTTGGGTGTCAAAGGTTTCATGTCTCCATGGACTGGTTGCTTGTAATAGCTAGTAAGGACACTGTGTCACCTACTGCTGCTGCTGAAGGGAGCATGACAAACTTGCCCTAGGAACAAAGAAGACTTCATTGTTATTAAGAGAGAATATTAGTATATTAAAAAAAAAAAAAAAAAAAAACCTAGAAGAGAGATCATAGAAACACAGTCTCTAGAGCAACACTCTAAAATGCAGGTGAAAACACCAGAGGTGGGTGATGCTGCAGGGGCTTCCAGTGAATGAAGAGCTCAGTCCTCCTCCTCCTCGGGTTACAGCACAGGCCAAAGGGAGCACGAGACAGGTCTTCATGTTACAAGGAAAATTGTCATTTCCTGCCCAGTAAGGCAGGTAGGGGAGATCAGCCAGCCATCCTTAGGATGCTCTCTTTGTACAGACTTTCTCAGGGACAGAGGACTTGCTCTGCTTTTTCACCTCAAGCCCCAGTCTACAGAAATGACCCACTCCAAGCTCTGCCCTTGCAGAGTCCACTTCCTGGCACAGAGCAGCGGCTCAGTGCCTCCTCATGCAGCTCAAAATCTCTCATTCCTGAAGAGAGGATTAGCAGGAGACAGCACTATTAAACAAAGAGCTGCTGTACTGTCACTCTTCACATAATGGTACACGACCACAGGCTGCACCCACCAGTGATCTAGATTTTTAAATAAATTGCAGTGAAGTCCCAAACACATGGACTGCAAGTCCCCTTTGTACCAGCATGATTGAGCAAAGCCATCAGTGTAATAAAGTACCTACTGGCAAAGGAGAGAGAGAGAGGTAATCAGATATGTTCTCAAATTATAAAATAACAAAAGGGACACATGGGCTGTCAGATGCAGATATTTTTTTTTTAAAGAAATGAGAAATCAAGATTGCCTATGCCATTAGAAAGTGATCTCAGGAACTTGCAATGCATAAAGAAATATTTAAAGAGAAGCCAATAATAAAACACAATGAGCCATCCTGAAAGCTGCTGCTGTGCACTGGAAATGATGCTGTACATTTGTACAGGAAACCAGAGGTGGTTCTGCACATCTGTGAAATAACTGTCACAAGCACCTTATCCAGACCTTAGGCAGGAGGAAGATGAGGAATCTGTCTACAGAAATTTTGACCAGAAAAGATAGTTGCAGTAGCCTGAGCTCCCCACAGCAGCAAATGGTTTACTTCTCCCCAGTGCTCCTGGGGAAGCCAGGAGTAGCTAGAATGTAAATTGGATGATCATGGTTACTTTAATTAACAAGAAAATGAGAAGTTTTCATATCCTTTCTAGTCTAAATGCTGCTTGCTAAATGCTGTAAGAACAATAAAGCTTAGCTGGGTAAGGACAAGGTAGACAATTGTGCATTTACAAGTCTCTGGAATGACTTGCTTGGACTGACCACTGTGTTACACAACAGTGGGAATTCAAATGTCAGCCACTAAAAGAAATCCTCTCTCTCAAACTTCTAGGCCACATGGGCTTTTTGACCCAACACAGAAATGCCAACTGAACTATAGGAGACTCTTGTTATTGTGCAGTCTGTGCAAATGGTTCCGGGGCCTTTGAGAAAAGACGATGCTCAGACACAGCACAGCAGGTTCTTCATGCATGTATCCCACCAAACACACAGATTTCTAAACATGAAAGGAACATTAAATATCCCCGGCTATGGCCTGGTACAGTCAGAAGGCATCTCTAACTCCCTTATGGCAAGCAATCAGTGGAGTTTATTTTGTTACTAGCTGCTACATAAAAATACTCCCAGTAACTTGTCTTTCTTGACAAGACAGTTGATGTTTCTACCAGTGAAATATCATTTGAGGTTTCAACACAACTTCCATCACTAAAAGACGTGTCTCTGAATTCACTGTTTCAGACAGACATCTGTAGAGCCAAGAGTTCCTCCTGTCTCTGTAACACGAGTGGAACGTATGAGAGTCTGTTTCCCACAGATGCCAACACTGTTGCAGCAAGCACACACACATGGAAATGATGCAGCTCCTTCAGTAATAATTATCTGGTATCCTTTACACAAAGTATGAGCAAAGTATGAGCCAAAGAGAAGTCCTGGAGGATACCCATTTCATACCAATTTCACATTGGTGATCTGAAACCCTAGATGAGGTCTCTTGACCAAAATATTAAAAGTGCTTATTTCCTCTTTGCAATTACTTGGAAACAACTGTACCCAGAGCTGTGGCAGACAGGACTGCTGTGCTGAGAAAGGGGTTATGCATTTCCATCCCTGGATTGATGGTGGATTCATGAGTGGGCACAGATGTTAAGCCTTCCCTTTCTCTCTAATCCATATCTCTTATTCTCCTGTCAGCCCCTCGTTGACAAAGCAAGAAGATAATTTGCAGAAAGAAAGATGCATTTCTCCCCTTTGTTTGGACATAATGGTGTATTTCTCTTTTATCCTTTGAAGTACCTACTTGTTTCATAGAGTCCATGGAGATTCAGAACCAGAGAATACCAACCCATAATGATGGCTGATATATCAGTTTGTGTCTAGTGCACGCCTGTCTCCGCTAGGCTGTAGCCTACACTGATGTTTCATTTGGAGGAAAAGACAGCAAGACTGCCCCCTGCAAGTGGAGAGCAGATTTGTTGGTCTAAGAAAAGCCATTCTAAGCAATGTTAAAGATAACTTTTTGGTAGCTACCTTGTGTGTGCATAAAAACTGTAGAAAAAAAATGAATAAAATTATTACTGTCCAACACAAAGTTAGTGGATCTCCGATTTGCTGGCATTTGCTTTTGGACTGAAGAGGGAAATATCTCTGCAAAGTTTCCATTGATCTGTAAAGCAGAAACATCTGCTTCAAGTGTTGTCCCAGGCCATCTCTGACTGCAGTCAGCAGGAGGCGAGCCTGTGGTTAATAAGCTTTCTCCCTCTCTTCCACAGTAGATGTTACTGCAATGGATACGAAGCACAATAAGTGAGTTTACAGGACAAAGTCTAACTCAGCCAGAAAATACAAAACACAAACATGGAAAAACGGCATCACTAGAAGACTCTCAACAGCTTTCAGATTAGTGATGTACTCCTGCCAGTGCAAAAAGAGAAACACTGGACCAGCTGCCTTGAGCCAGCCTTGAGCCAGCCCTGGGACTTGCTTCCATTAAAAATGCCTTAAGGACCATTTTAAAGCTCTCCTCTGCAACCCTATATAAAAGTGCTTGCAAGGCTGGGATTTAATAAAATACTGTCCTCTCTGGCAGGACTTTTTGAGAATTTAATTCAATTTGTAGTGTAGTTTAAGCCACATATGTACACTGAGAATTTTAATTTGCTCGGTGATGCTAATCGGCATGCACTTCCAATGTGACTAATAGCATCCCACAGTATCAGAGTAGTGGAAACTTCCCAGCACAGAGATGAGCATGGAATATACTGCTGGCAGCAATATTACAAAAATCAAGCAATATTCTTGCTCTGTTGGGTAAAGTTCTCCCAGACTGTTTTTTAGGACACTGCTGCTTGTTTCCACCTACAGAACATGTTGTAGAGCAGCCTACAGCATTTCACCTGGACACCTTTCCTGTGAAACCAACATCACTTCCCCACCACAGCCATCAGTGACATGGGGCACTGGTGGGTTCTCCACCATTCCCACCACGGTGCCTGACATAGCTTCCTGCACCCTGCAGTTCTGAACACCTGCTGCTTCACTCCCCCTCCTATGGGAAAACAGAGACCACAGAGAGAAGGATCAGTTTTCTGCAGCCAGCAAGTCCCAGACTGGTTTGTGAAAAAGGCTTTTTGCTGTGCTGGGGGCACTTGCTGGTCTGAGGCTGAGGTGTCTGTCTGTGCTCAGGGTGGGCTCAGGGTTGGGATAAGTACCCCAAGGCAAGCATCCCAGCAAGGTCCACCCATGGCACAGCCGGTGCTGCTGCCTCCAGGGTGTGCCAGGACCTCTGGGGCTTTGCCACCCCCGGGCCCTGAAGGGTTCCTTAAGAGCCTCGGTTAAGTGTCCAGCAAAGGGCACGGCTACAGACACAGCCAGTGCTTCTGGGAGGCTTAGCAACATTGTCCCTCTCCCGGGGAACCACAAGTTAGCTGATACAGAGAGAAGCCTTTTTAATAGCAGGATCAACAAGACTCTTCTTATTATGCCATGCTGGTTACAGCATGTCACTCTGTCATCACCCTATCATTCCACTGCTGTGCACACCACTTCTTGTAACTTTAATAGTGTTACACTTACCAAGGTTATAATTACACATTATGGTGCGGCTTTCCTACGCCAGAAATGGACTAAATGTACAATTACACAGCCCATAAATAGGAGAAGGCCATGCTACAGCACAAGTGCACATGTCTACATAAAACCTTTAATTACGGTTGCAAAGAGATTATAGAGATTTTACAAATATGTTATTCCGACTGTGGCAATTGTTAGCACCACTTGGAGAGAACTTCCATCTGCACAGGGCTTCTCCCTGCAGAGCCTCTCCATGTGGTGCTGAGGACTACTGTACCTGCAGAGAAAGTCATTAACAAGAAAAACATCATTAAAAGCATCTTCATGGGTTTTATCGTTATTATTCTTGTTTCAATTATTTAAATATCTGAACCTCTTTAAATTATTTGAGTGTTTAGAAACACTGACTCCTGATAATCAAAGGTGTAGTCAAATGAAAAAGCATGTGTGCCAGATTCAGTGACCCCTCAAAGGTTTAACACTAGAGCTAAAGAGAAAAACATATGGCCAATACAAATGACTAAACAATTATAGATACTAAGATTAACTGCCACTGTGACAAGATGAGAACTAAGGGCTTTCTTCCAAAACCACCCCTCATCTGAGCCATAAATACCCATCAAAGGGGATCAAAGGGAAAAATAATCTCATCTTTAATCCCAAGAGGGTTTCTGGGAAAAACCTACTGCATGTTATTGATGTGAAAAATCATGATGCAATCACACTCTACCAAGAGGATCTCCTAAAAGAAAGAGAAGTTTATTCTATTATCTCCTTTCTGCTTATTTAATTTTCAATTTTAATTGTGTAGAACAGGAAGATAGAAATGAACGACTGATTTTTTTTGAAATGTGCAAAGCCTGAAAAGCATGCACTTCTCTTAACATGTATTTTATGTTACTTACAGCGCTTTGCAGTCAGAGTTGCTCACTGTGGTGCAGAGTCCTGTGATGATTTATGAGGGGCAAGAGTTTCACAAATGAGGATGGGCCACATTTTCTTCCCCTCCTTGTTTTTCTTACATTAGAGTAACAACAACAGACAAACAAAACACACAAAATATGAGAAAAGTATCTCAGTGTCTCTTAGCTTTGCCTCTGTTTTCTAGCCTCATATTCTCCTGTATTACTTCAGGAGGGAAAGTTTTCTACTTGACTACAGTAATTTCATCTCCCTTCCTCATAGTTTCAGCAACAAAACAATCTCAGTTTGTGGGCTCAAAAAGGCAGAATTAACAAGAATATACACATGTATGCTGAGCCACATAAGTCCTGAGCACAGATACAGATAGGAGCACACACAGGCATAGAGACAGTCAACTTCTACCTCTCTTATTCATTGCAAAGTCCAACTGGAAGTACTTAACAGAGGGATATGAAGAAAGTGTGCAGGATATGGGTCTGGAACTTGGAGAAAGATGAAATTTTAGTTCTGAAGGTCAAATGAGTTTGTGATGGTTTTTGTAAAAGAGCAGGAGCTTAAGTCAGCATTTTCAGGATTTATTTTCAATTTTAAGTGTTTTTAAATGAGGCTGAGTCCTGATCTTTTTAAAGGGGCATGATGATTTCTCAAAACCAGACCCCTTGCTCTAGTCACATGAAATGTAGGGCAATCAATAACAGCTCTAATTTTTAAAATCCCACTTTTTGACTATGATGGTGCTTGGCTTTTGGCAACACTATTGGCTGTGAAGTCTCAGCTGAAAGTGTGCACACTCACTACTTAGCCACCTTCCTGTCAATAGGATAAATTGACAGGAGGAATGGAAGAAATTCTACAGTAATTTTTTGCAACATGAGTTAATTCTTTGCCAGGGAAAACAATGGGAAAACACACATGAATTTGGTGGCCTCATTCCCTGAATAATGAGTTTGTGATGCTTTTTGTAAAATAGCAGGAGCTTAACTCAGGATTTTCAGGATTTATTTTCAATTTTCAGTGATTTAAAGTTGGACTGATTTTAAGATGGTCACGATGATTAAAAATCCCATGAGCCCTCCCACCTCTATATTCTGCTACTATAGAGCTAATTTCTAATGGAAGAAGGACATCCCTGAGAGGACGCAGGAGAACTTGATTGAACAGAGGCACAATAGTGGTGTCCACTCCAGCAGGAATGGAGGGAAGAAAGCTGGGTGAGGAAAGTGAGCAAGGGCCTCTCAGATTTTAGAGATTGGAGAGGGAAAATAAACAGGCATAAAGCAGTCTCCTGGGTCTGAAGGCAAAGGAGAAACAGGAACAAAGTACCTGAGAGGAGGCACAGGACAGCATTCAAAAATAAGAAGTGGGAAAGAACCAGTTATAAACAAATAATGAGCGACTGGGTCCTTTCCACCACTTGCATTAATGGATGAACATACTTGCCAGTAATGTCTGTAGTAATTTGCAATATTACAGGATACTCTGGGAGCTATATTTGTTCCCAGAGGTGAAAAAACTGACTGTTCAACACAATACGCTGATGGCATCACTACATCAGGCTAAAGAAAACAACAAAAAAGCACTGGAGGAAAGACTGAGCTCATCCCCCATTACACAATGGAACAGAGTTCCCTATGGCATACAAAGAGTCACAACGTGTTCAGTTCAGTGCTTCCCAATCAAAAAGCAGGAGCAGGCAGCCCGAGCCCTGTCAGTGTTACAGGGAAATGGCCAAACCCACTGAACGGCATTCACCCGCGGTTACAAGGCCTTAACAAAAACGGCCAAGTCAGCACATCCTTTGACCCAAATCAACAAAACAAAGTGCCTGGGAGAAACACTGTCGTATTTGCAGTGGACAGCATCTTTCCAAGATGAATGCCCAAGTTTTACTCCCCTTTTAGATGCCGCAAATGGTTTTTGGCAGATGCTTCTACACCCAGATGGCGCCAAGTTAACTACTTTTATTATGCCTTTTGGATGGTAATCCTTCCACAGACTTCCTTTTGGCATTGCTACTGCACCCAATATATTCCAAAGGAAATGACAAAGCTACTGCAGCACCTGGAAAGGGATAGTTGCTTGTACAGACAAAGTCCTGGGATATTGCCATTGGGAAGAGAAACATGATAAAAGCCAGTCTAGATTTCCAGAGACACTTGGTATTCAGGTCTGAAAGGCAATAAACAGTGGGCTACATCAAAACTAGCTGAACTACTGAGATAACACACATGAATACTAGGCTTTAAGGAAGACTGAGGAAGGGTAAATTTGCCTGAGAAAGAAATAAATTAATGCAAACTCCTGAATCTATGTCAAAGTGAAATGAAGGTTGGGTTATGAATGGTAGCAATATATCCTTGTCATGAACTCCTGGAAAATGAAATCACCTGATATTTGAATATAATACAAGAATATGTTTTCAACTGAGTGGAAGCCCTACCTAAAGCACATAATTCTCCTTTCCTGTAAACACTCAGAGCCACGTGCAACATTACAACCTGGTCAGACTGGTAGGGCTGCTATGTACTGCTCCTAGCCATCTGCTGATGGCATAAATCACTCTCTGCAGACTGAGAACTGTCTCTTTGTAAAAGAAACATGTGGAAAATGTAGGAAAAAAAGCTCTTCCAGAGAGTTAATTCAACTTTTGACTGACCACAAACCACTTGTACCCCTGATAAATAAGAAAGACTTGGATCATGTGCCAGTGACTTGTCAAGCCCTAGTTAGGGCTTAACTAGGTACAATCCGCAGACATAACACAGTGTTGTGCCTGGCACAGCCTGGCCCATTGGCGCTACCCTGCCCAGATACCTTGCAAATGTGACAGATGTATGAATATTGCAAACCGTTGAGGAAATTAAAGCTTTATGAGAGAGGTCTGCAAGCCTTAAAACCAGTGTCTGATTCGTACTTATAACACATTTCATTGGCTGATACCAAAAATGTAGAGCTGCAATATTAGAGTGTGGGAAAAGTGAATGCCTTAAGTACATTAGAATCATACCCTTATTCCAGAAAGAAGCAACATTTCAGAGCCAACATGGTTATCCCAGCAAAAATATCCCTGTGGTACTTCATTACTGAGAATTATGAGTAAACCAAGCTGTCCATTTAGTGGTGTGCCACAGGCAGAAGAGATCCTGCTCTTTCTAGCTATGCCTGTGTGTAGTTGCCTGTGAAGCACAAAGACTACTGCAATCTCCCACTAAAGGCTGAGATACCTGCCTCGAGCATCTGAGTTAGGTGCATTCCTCACAAATGTCCTCCAGACCCAGTCCTTTCCCACTGGGACTGCTGTGTTAGGGCAGTAGTGCTGGAGCATGAGTGGAGAAACACAACTACTTCCCACTTATTCACGATTCTCTTGGCTAGGTTATTATCCTTCAACACAGCGACTTCTTAATTGGAATGCCTTTACTCAAATGTTTTGAGGTTTAAGCCTTCCAGCAATGTATTGTACATCTCTATCTGACATTTTCTCTCTTTCTCTTCATTCTCCTGGAATTCTTGCTTTCAGCAACCACATCCCTGGGGTTTGATTCCTGGAAAAAAATCTCCTTTCTCATGGTATCTTGCTCGATCATTGAAGTTGACATGCCAAAACCTTCCCACCAAGATCTTGTTGGCTTTTTTGGCATCCCACTACTCCACATCTGTTATTTTATATAGCTATCCATAATATTATAATTATTGTGCCAGTAGCTTGTCCTTTTCATATGCAGACCATATCTCTCACAGATTTCTCCCCAAATGGGTGTCTTCTCTGCTACACTAGCTACTCCAGTCCCTAAAAATCCAGCTGTCTGAAAGCTATGTGTTTTTCCAAAAACATAAATCACTGAGGCCCAAAATATCTGACAGCCTTATACATCATGAAATCAATGACCAGAAAGTAATGCATTCATAACTTGTGATTGAAGGCAAATAAAAGTGACACAAGAAACTTTCCCTTCCTTCATGCTGTTGAAAATCATCCAGAAATTTGCTAAGGACTGACACCCACAAAAACAGAAACTAATGCTATTTTTCAAGAAATTATCAAGATTACTTTTTTATTTATATTAAAGTGAGCTTCTCTTTGTAGACCTTAAAGTTATACTGTACACCATTCCCTTACAAATCAGAAGAACTTAACAACCTGTGTGTCTCAGATGATATACCATCCTTTGCCCACATTCTAAAATTTTTTCTTGAAACAGAAAAGGGAGAAGAGGTGGA
>VXBR01009969.1:128752-232950 GCA_013400215.1 Cisticola juncidis | reverse complement strand
TTCAGGCAAAGACATGGGAAAAGATCTAACAGGTTTTTTACTGTATGTGTGTGTGTAACACAAAGGCAAAGAAACAACAACAACGGCAGCACCAACAAACACTTACAGAGAACCCAATGGAGTCTCTTTAAGCCTTGGGCACAGTTCCACTCTCGGCCGCCAGGGGGCGCTGCTGGCTCCCGGCCGGGCAGGGCTGCGCTGAGTCCCCCGAGCCTGCAGGGGGCGCTGTGGGCAGGGCTGAGGGAGCGCGGCAATGGCGGCTTGGCTGGAGCGGGAAGGGACGGGAAAGGGCCCAGCTCCACAAACCCCTCAGGGACAGCCGATCTCGCTGCCACAGCAGGACTCTCAGAAGTGGTAAGCTGGAATGGCAGGAATGAGCAAAATCCCGGGGTGGTAGATGAGATTTGTCAGAAACTCCACAGCTTTAGCTGGAACTGTCGGATGTCCAGACAGGCAGGGGGTGCAGGGGCTACAGTGAAGTGAAAAACCCAGACCAGTGCCAAAGAAATGGCAGGGCTGGGCAGTGGCAGCCCAGTCCCTGAACACGGCAGAGAGAGGCTCCCTTGGAGGGGAAAGGGGCTCGGGGATCGCGGGGTTTTCCCTGAGGTACCCGAGCAGATGGTGAGGGGTGCTTTGGTGAGGTCGGGTGTTAGTGAGGCCTCAGTGCAAGGTTCGCTCTGAGGAGCAGAGCTCCGCTCACGATAAATCACAGGCAGCAGGAGACAGAACCCCGCAGTGGTGGCGAATCGTCCCCTCAGCGATCCGCAGCATCTCCCCTCTCCCCCTGCTGGCAGCTGCACCCTGCCCTTTCCCCCAGCTCTTCCCAGAGAACCCCCAGGTAAAAAGAGAGGGTACCCAGCTGCACCCCTCCCCTGAGCTGTGGCAACTCTTTTGTCTCTCTGAAGTACTCGGTTATTGTCTCCTAGCAACATGTGTGGGGGGAAATTCCCTGAGAGAAATGAACAAAAGGAAGAGTCCTAAACCCCGACAGTAAACTTACATTGAACTTTTCAAAATAATAATCCTTTAATTTAAATATTAGTTTACCAACCTGCACAGCATCAACATTCAGATTATTTGGGGTTTTTTTTTCTAATTGTCAAACTATTTCAGCAGAGAGAGGCCAAAAGAACCAGAGCTCTGTGTGTGCTCCCCCTGTCAATCTCGGTGTCTATTTGCTCATTTTCACCAATGTATTGCCAGCAAAGAATGGCAGGTCAGTAAAGAATATGAAAAGAAACTATGCCAAATAGCTGAAACCAACTGATAATGAGAAATACAGACCTGGGGTTTGGTAGACATTGGGTAGGAAATACACTGAGGAAAAATACTATTTAGGGCAGACAACCTAGGGGAAGGCAAGGAGAATGTTTTGAAAACATTTTTCATGAGTGCATTATGCACTCAGCTCATGTATTGCTGTGTTTATAGATTCTGTAGCAAATTTCCTGCAGTATTATAAATAATAAAATAATCTTCTGAAAGCCCTTTACCTGGTTTTGTATCTGATACCCCTTAGCAGATACTGGCTTTACACACAATTCTCATCCTATCAAAATGTAAATTGCAGACTGATGTTACACGGTGAGCTGTGTCAAGCCAGTAACAAAGAATATCAGTGAAAGGCAAGAACATCTTGGGGAAAATGAAGAGAAACCACACTATTTACATTTGAAGAAGAACATATCTGACAGCTGAGTGAACAAAGAGAATAGGCATTAAAGACGCCTATGCTTTGACAAATGTTGGAGGAATCTCTTGCCTTTGTTTGGACTCGCTGTAAATGGGAGTTCATTACCAGGCAGTTCTGTGTGCGGCTGCCTTAATTTCCGCTGAGGTAACAATCCTTTAGGGATGTCAGTAAGTAATAACCTTGCCTCTGGAGGAATACAGTCTGCAATATTTTGTAAAATACTTCCAAATTTCTATTATTAGTAACAGCCTTGTAGTTTGGGTCTTTTCAGGATTTTTTTTTTAATTGCCTTTCTGGTGGGATGTGGTTGGGAAGGCACTAAATCACTTTACTAGAGACAGTGATACGTGGCATGGAACGCGTTAAGGAGATTATGTTATCTCCCAGGAACAGAGAATGCTGCGGTCAACAGGACATCAGTTCTGAGGGTGCTACACTAAGTTTGCCTCCTGCCTGGAAACTTTCTAATTGTTGCCCCAAGGAAACAGTAACCTGACAACCAGGCAGATGGCTTCTTCCCCATTTCCCTTATTTTTTGACTCCGTGTAAATAGTTTCCAGCTTCACGGTAACTTTTTGTGTTAAACATTTGTACATGTGTTAGCACTATCATAGTTGCTCTCACTTGTACAGTAACTTTGCTGTTCCAAAGCCAGATGTTTTTCAGTAGGTTTCAGGGGAGGTTTAAGTCTGCTCTCTCTAGACTGAGCCACTTCTAACTATAGCATTAGCAATTAGTACAAAGGAGAAACTGTGTTTTTTTCCCGTGCTATGCACTGAAGGATTGTATTTATTTGTTTTCCTTCGAGCAGTGGCTGAAGGAGATGGCTTTTTTTCCTTCTTCTATAAATTTGTTGTGTCTAGGCAAAGCCTTACAAAATAAGGACCCTGTTACCCGTGTAAAATCATGGCTCAGGCGTGTCACTGTTTATCTTGACTTTGATAAGGCTTTCTGTTTTCTTGGGAAAGGTGCATGCTAGAGGAATGACTAGAGCCATAAACACCATGTGTCAGTGTTTTTTCCTTCCCAGAACGCTGGGAGGTGGCACGTTGGAGTGAAGGACTGATAAGGGCAGACAGAAACTCTGCTCTAGTGAGTGCTTGGTGGTGTGTCTGTTTTGTCTTTCCTCCTGTGTATTCCCAAGACTTTCCTTAAACTTTCCCATACTAGAAACATACAAATACTGGAGTATGTGTAATAAAAATGGATCCTGCTGGAGGAAGGAGTGGTCTCTCTGTTTCCAAGCTGCTGCAATAAAATTCATTGAGACCTTCATTTCTCATGTCATCACATCAAGCATTCTAGTGTCAAAGATACAGCCTAAATTTTATGACTTATCATCTCATTTATGGTTTATGGTTTAAATTCAATGGACTGGAGAAGCCTGGTGTAAATAGATACTTCAGAAGGAAGGTAAAGCCCCATTTCCATGTAAGAGCTTTTGGAAACCCTTGGTTGGGATGAAGTCCATAAAGCTCAGATATACTGAACATGGATTTTGTTTGTTCTGGAAGTATGAATTCACAGGTCCACGAAAACTTCTCAAAGTCCTTAAATTCCTGCAAAATGTAAACATTCTGTTTAGGAAAAAATGAGAAAATGTTCAGATAAGATAGAAAAAGTCCAATTTCTTTATTTTATCCTTATTTCCTTATTTTGTAGCTTGGCTTCACAAACAGTTAAACTTTGCTCATTCAAAGTAGATATTTATGTCCTATTTATTCCTGACCATCACAGGTGCAGATAAGCAGATAATAAACCAAGTACTTATGAGCAAACCATCTCACTTACTAAATCATCTACAATACCTGCTACAGATTAGTTGCTAAAAAAATACATTATCACACCAATTCCTAACTGTTAGTCTTAGAAATACCTAAATATCAATATCTATCAATAATAAACACTAAGTACTCATTGAAGTATCAATCACTGCATTTTTAATAGTAATACAAGTCTGATCCAGAATTGCTTTATTTTTAAGAATATCATTGCTCAGTGAAAAAATGGAATAATATTCTTTCTATATCATCATCTACATCAAGACAAAAAAGTTTTAAGTTGTTTTCAGGAGTGAATTAGTTGGAAATTCTGATATTTGTCATTAAAGGTGTGTAATATGGAAGAACTCCCCCAGAATGAAAAGGGATCAGTTTATTCAAACTCTTTATTATTAATTAATAGCTTTTATTTTATTTTTTTTTTTTTAGATTGCGGTTTAAGAATAGTTTTATAACATTCTTATAGTAAGAAAATGATAGCCAAATGTCAAAGAGGTATTTCCTCTACAACAGCTGGGCAGTAGGATTTCTGGGGTGCATTTTTTGTTTTCTTCTGCTGTTTGTGTAGTGCATAAAATGTGCAACGTTGTGATGATAGCTTCCTGTGTTTATGTTTGCAGGGCTGACCCAAGGATCATTTTATCCTCCAAGAATCTGTTTTCAGGGTTTGTGTGGACTTGTTCCTAAGGGGAAACATGTCTGAGCTTGACTATGAGAAATTAGCTGAAATAGGTAAATATTTTTATATTTCAGATTGCATCTGTGTAGAGTTACAAGTGTTTTAATAGAGTGTCTTCATTAAATGGAAGTCTTCTCCCACATTCTGTAATATTTCTTGGAGCAGTCCGGTATTAGTTCCAGTTTCTGTACTGATGTGTGCCCTATTAAAGCCATTAGGGTTGCAGGTTGGTTTAACACATGCAGCCTTTGTGAATTACTGCTGGATGTTCCTAGTGCAAGTCCAGGCTGTTGGAACATCACCACTGTCACATGTTGTGGCACAAATGGGAGCCATTACTCCAAGCAGACAAGAATGGAATGAGTACAGAGCATTGCATGTTACTTACAGTGATGTTAATAGTGTGGAGCAATGGGAACCAAGGCATTAGGTGCTCATCATTTGAAATTGTTTTTTTTTCCCTGGAATTTTTGAAGTTGCCAGGCTGAAGCCCAGAGCAGGGGTCTTCCAGATGTTGCCCAGCCTGCCTTGATCTCAGCCTCCCTTTCCCCATCCTCTCCCTTTGCTCTGATTTCACCACTTTGTGGGTTCCAGGAGCAGCTAGCTGACATTTCTACTTCTAGGGACTGAGACTAAATCCATGGAAAGCAATTTTTATCCTCAAACTTGCCAAGCTCTGGCTCAGGCTCAGGCTCAGGCTCCTCACACTAAGCTGGGTTAGTGCTGGGAACAGCACTCTAATGGTGTGTGTAGTAACAGAGGATCCTCTGCTACAGCCTGTGGAGCAATGAACTCCTCTGTCATTTGCAGGAGGAAAATAGAGCTGAGGTCTCCCTCAGTGTGAAACATTGAATCTTCTTTTTTTTTGATGTTTATAATAAAAAATCTTTTGAGCTCCACTCCCCTTGTTCAAACAGGGAAAAAAAAAGAAAAAAATGATAAGAAAAATAATATATAAAGAATTATCTCACTGAGTTAGGGCAATCTAGCTTTTCAGCAGGTATGGTTAATATTGGGGTTTCTGTAGACCATGTGAATAAATGCAGTACAAATAGGTGTGCATATTTACTTTGCTTCTCTGGGTCTTTGGAACATCTCAAAGTCAGATTCATTGCTTCTTTTGTATTTTTGAACATGCACTCCATGTTTAATAACACAGCTCCCACTTCCCATCCCCACAGATGAGAAGCTACTATTTATTTTTCTCTTTTCTCTTTGAAACTTTCTTGCCTTAGGTGGTTACAGTGCCCAAGCGTGAAGGTAAAAAAAAAACCTTAATAAACAAAATAGTGCTTTACTTAAATGTATTTTTATGAAGAAAATGTTGTGGAATTTATCTACTGTATTATGTTTGTATTATTATTCTTCCCAGCTCTTGGGAAAAAAAAATCAGTAAAGTGAAAGAATACTTTGCCAGTTAAGGTTAGTTTAGCTTTTTATATATGATAAGCTTTTAAAGGTAGGAAAATAGACATTTTGTAGATAATAGGAGTTTAAACATTTTTGTATATTTGAGGAGAACTCTAATGGTGTCTCTCTAAATGCAGATTTTTTTTCCTTGTAGGACCGCTGATTTATTTTCTGAGACGGTTTTTATGTGAATTCAGACATAAGGAAATTTAAAAGTAGTACACATGTTGTGGACTCCTTTGTGTTTTGGAGAAGCCACTAGTAGCATTTTTCATCCTTGTGAAAAGTATTTTTGGTACAAATCATGTTAAAAATGAGACAATAAAGCCTTCATATGGCTATTTGCAGGACAGAAAGATACTGAGAAATTGTGAGTGGAAAACATTCCAAAATATTTAATACGAGTTTTTCTCTAACACTTGCTAGCTGCTGGCACATAAATCTGGCTGAAATCATTATTTATTTTCTCTGCCCTAGTGTGCCTTGAGTGCTGGTCAAGGAACATGAAATATACAGATGATGAGAAGACAAAATGTTCTAGTACTTTTTAATGTGACACTAACGTTATAGATCACAGAATAATGGAATACCAGATTGGAAGGGGACATTAAAGATGATGTGGTCCAACCTTCCTTAGCAAAGGCACAGGGACAGAATGGCCCAGCACCATATCCAGCTGACTCTTTAAAGTTCACACTGACAGATAAAAATGTTAATTGTACCTTAATAAACCTGCAGGATAAAAAGAGGTGGATGATACATAGGTGGTCCACCATAAAAAATTAGTTTTTCTCTTTACCTGTGTCTTCTCTTAAGCCACCATGACACTTGTGTATTAGTTATTATTACTTATCCCAGATTCTGTTCCTTTGGATATTTACTTAGTATGTGCTTGTTTTGAACCTTACAATAGTTTGGCAAAAAATTGGGTGTGAAAAAAACCCAACCAAACAAACTTGAAAAAGATTTATTAACACTGTGCTGCTCTTTTCAGGATTGAGTAGATTTTAATTGCACTATCTAGTCCAGAATCTCCTGAAGCTGGGAGAAAGCTGCCCATTTTATTGGGATTTCACTGGGCTTTTAAGCAGAAATTTACACCCTTGCTTGGCCTCTAGCTGGAATATATACTGGATGGACATTTGGCTGCCTTGCCTCTTCCAGGTTTGGAAGGTTAAAGCATTTCAGGGGAACAGTGGATTTTGGGGGAGGTGAGATGCAGACTTGTTTGCAATTTGCCACCTTTGTGCAAACTGTGACTCTGCTCTGGAGAGTGTTCACGTGAGGTGTTAGTGTGGAGTGGCTGTCAGTGAATGGCAGCACGCTGAAACTTCAGCTTCTCTGCTTGGGCAGCCTTGAAATAAAAGGCAGGAAATCATAGATGGATCCAGGCAGATTAAGGGAGTGTAAAAAATGATCAGACACAACCAGCAGTCATGAATAGCAAGGTCTCAGCATGCCAGCTGTCCATTCATAGAGATTTTTGTGAGCATCAGAGGAGATACTAATCTTAAGGAGTGTATGAAGGTAGAAATATGGGGTATTGATGAGTTTCTTTTCCCACACAAGAGAAAGCATAAAGAACAAGAAACTGATTTGTGACTGCAGTGAGTAGTAATAAAGGCCTGTGGTTTTGTCAAACTGAACGAAAATTCAACCTTCAATAATGTGTCAGAGACAGAAGTTTTTCTCTGTTCATGAGCACTGAAGTGTGCTCTTGCTTGCTCCTTTAGAACTGCAGAAAGATGAGATGGAGGATACACACTCAGAACAGGGAGAAACATTTCTGCCTCCAGCTCCTGAGGATCCTGAGCTGAATATCAATCACCCGTACTACGATGTGGCAAGACATGGCATCATCCAGCTGGCAGGTATGTTTGGAAACTCCTGTGTTTTACCTTCCCACACACATTATCACTTTTTTCTTACTGTACTCAGGCTGATACATAAGAATCATGTTGATGCTTTCAGCTTTCACCCTGAAAACAGCTGACTACTAATATGTGAACTTAGTGCATTCATCTGTAGATGAATTATGAGCCAGGTATTTGAAATTAAACTTGCTTTAAGATATAACTATAGCAATATCTTATGATCTAAGGCCTGTGACTGTAACACCTCTGTACTTCATTTGTGATAAGCTGTTTTGTTTGCTTAGTCATCTGAAGAGTTGTGCAGCCACACTTAATCATTTTTGTTTTCTGCCCTGCGAATGGTGTACAACCAAAGAGATATGGGTTAAATATGTAAAAACTAACCAAAGGCAGAAGGGAAACAGTTAATATAAATTTTAACTGCATTTATCACCTGGATTTCTGTTGTGATTTGGAGAGAAGTTATGGATACGTAGCATATTTCAATATTGAATCCTTTAATGTTTACAGTCACTTATTTTTAAAATATTCTGGCAACATATAAGACATGCAGCCATATTTATGATATAAAAAGCACCTCTTTAAAGTGTGCATTGCCTATATTTTTTCCTTTTGGCTTATTTTTGGTATAAATGTGCTTGATAAAATAGCGTTAATAACCACAATCCTAAATGAAAGAAATTAATACAATAAGAAATAAATAGTGATATTTAATCTTCATACTAATGATGTCTAACACAGTGTTATATTGTATACACATTTTGTATTTTATACTTTAGTTACATAAGCCTAGGTTAGGATTTTTCAGGAAGATGATGAACCCAGGTTATAATATATAACCTTGCTGATATTGAGCCATAAACAGGATGACTCAGGTAAACATCAACTTTAGCAAAAGCAGTGCTCCAGGACAGTGAAATCTGTGGTAATTTGACTTCTGACTGAGAATGGGAAGAGGATTTTACCCATAATTAAGTCCAAACTTTGGTGTACTTCTGCTTTAATTTCACTGGTGCAAATTTTGCCTGAACTGTTGCATTACCTCTGATGGTTTTGTCCTTAGCACTGCAATCTTTTGTAGAGAAAAAAAATTCCCTGGCCATGTTTAAGCCCCGAGAAGAGTGATCTTACCTGCAGTTTCAGCCAGAAACACTTGATAGGGGCTTGCCAGTCTGCTGGACAATTTAAATGCAAAGCACAAGCCAGTGCTGTGCTTCAGACTCCTGTGGCTGCAGCCTCCAAAATATATGGTATGGAAAAAAACCTTTAAGGAAGATAATAAAAATAAGTAGCCAGCCAGAAAAAAGAACAGGAGGAAAGAGTTGGCCAGCAGAGAAATCTATGTTTTGTCTAAAGCTATAGGACTGGAGTAATAAATACCAAAATTCAAGCTGAGATAGATGTTTAGAGGATGGTAAAGCAAATAGGAAAAGTTCTTAGATTTTTAAACTTTAAAAAAAGAAATGATCTGTGAAATAAGAGTGGTGTGGCTATCAGAGATAATGCAGCTGTAGCTGTCAAGTTAAATTATTACTTTATCATTTTTTTTCTCAGTAAAGACAATAATGTGGATATCATTAGGAAAGATTTTGAAGTCCCCTGTGTGATGTTCCTCTGAATTTTACAATATAATTCTTGTCACTTGGGAAAGATATGTACAGGTTGGAGCAGAATAGAGAACACCAATGTCAGGGGAGAGACAGAAGGAGTGACCTGTGTACAAGCAGTAGAGCACAGGTTGGGAGGGAATGTGGTTATTGCCTGGAGTCCTTTGGGATGATACATGGTGCTGAAGGAGAAGCTTCAGCTGAATGATGTTGTCGCAAGAACAAATTTGTACAAATTGAAAATGGCTTTCAGACTGGAATTGAGAAAATGGGTTGCTAGTTGTCAAATCAGGGAGCAGGAGGAGCATGAAACAGAAAAAACCTAACTGGTTTTTAAACTAAAGCTTGACAAATCAGCAGAAGGATTATCTAGTGCACTTCCTTGTGATTACAGAGGATTGGAATAGATAATGCAGAAGATGCCTCCCTCTCCATGTCCATATGTGAAAAGTAATTGATAATCTCATCTCTTCACTCTCCTTTTCCTTTGGCACCTAAAATGGAATAGTTTTAAATAGATGCTGTGCTATCATGACTGTTGAACTGGACAAGGCAAATACAGGATTTTTTTTTAGTGTGAAATATGTCAGGTGAGAACAGCCACCTCTTCCTGAACTGAATGATGGAAAACGTGTGTTTGCAATGCTGGAAAGTGTTTTGTTTGTGCAGATCAAGTAATTTGATCACTGGTTAACATGGTTAACATGTCTGAAACTGTTCTACCCAGTGGTCATAAAAGTGCTCATATGATTTTATGTATTCATTAATTTATTCTGTTGCAGTTTACCTGCCCCCATTTTGCTCTTTTTTCATTTGTTTATTCATTACAGCTACTTAATTGGAGGTGAAAGGGGAATAACAGAATTATAAATAATAACCCCAGTTCTTGACTTTCTTGTACTCCTACTGATATCAAAGCCAAAGTTCAATGTTTCAGTGGTAAAAGAAGCAAGATATTAAATATCCTTTACTTGGAACATGGAAATTAGACAAAGAATGCATCGAATATGATTAATTCAGGCTAACTGCTTTCTGGAATGTTTCTGTATTCCTTTAAAAGGAATGATATCATCCATGTAGATATAAGTTAAAATTTTAACAGTTCACTGTCTTCAGTGCCAGGTGACCTTTAGTATGAGCATGACATAGCCTCTGTTTGGTTTTCTATATATGGAAACTTTCCATATGGAACTTGGCTGTGGGGTGGGCATGGCACAAACACCAGCCTTGTGTGCACAGTGTGGGTGAAGCTGTCATGAGTCAAAGAGCAAATGAACTTGAGTGCAGCAATATGTGCTTTATCAGAGGGACTGAGGGATGTATACCTAAGATCTTTAGGTTGGGCAAATCATTCTTGTGTGCCTTGTGTGTTGTGTTTTAATGTGATCTTAGTGTAGTGGTGCTTCTGAAAGGGACTATCTAAGAAAGCTTAAGGTGGTTAACAACATCGAACTTATGTGTGTGACAAAGCAGATGCTCAAAGTGCTTGTGTCCTAATAAATTCCAAAAATAAAGCATGAGGAGTTTGAAAACATGTTATTTCCAAGGCTACTAGGGAAAGCAGGCCTGTTTTCTTCCACAGCTGAGTGCTCCAGGAGGACCTAAGTGTTCCCAGTGTGGAGCTGAGCAGCACCAGCCCCATTGGCTTATGACTTTATGAGCTTTGCCTTATCATTGCCCAGCTTTCTGCAGGTAACGTGACTGGGCAGTGAAGCCTCACAGGATGTTCTGGGTAGTAACAGGAGACAGAGGGAGCCTCAAATATCAGAAGATCCACACCATTCTTTCAGATACCTGAGGTCCCATAAATAACTGAGTATTGTCTTTACTGACTGTTTTTTTCACCAGGTGATGACAACTCTGGAAGGAAGGTGATCACCTTCAGTTGCTGCCGCATGCCCCCGTCCCACCAGCTCAACCACACAAGGTTGCTCGAGTAAGTTGCTTTTAATCCCTTGTGTGGACTGCTTTACACTTTATATAAGAACTTCTGTTACCTTGCTTCCAGGGGAATGAGCTTTCAGGGAAGAGAAGCAATAGGCAAGGAGTGAAATGGAAAAAGGATGTAAGACCTACTAGTGTTAATGTTAAGTGAATGAGATGTGGATTAAACTGCCAGGTAACTCACCTGGAGTGTCTACAGGAAGAAGCAATTCACTGTATACTTGCTGTCTTGATTGTATTGAAAAATTCTTGCTGTATTTAAAAAATATAATTCATTATGTGGACCAGTGAAAGAGGAATTCTAGTAATTTAGTGCTGTGTACATATGTCCTCTTGAATAGCTGTGTTTGCTTTGATTTGCTATACTTTACCTAAATCACTCAGGAAGAGTGTTGTTCAGTTATTTTCATCTTAGTGGATTTTCTGTTTTATAAAATTACCTGCATTATGTTCAGTGCTAAGCATTTTTATGTGTATATAATTTTGGGGGTTTTGTGTTAAAAGGGGTTGCAAATATGTAAATTAACAACATTCTTCCTTTAAAAATTGCTGCAGCAAGGTACCAGGACATGTTTGTCACTGCAAGCAGATTTGTTTTGTTGTGAGAGTCCTGCCCTTATTAAGCGTTTTAAATCTATTTGGAGTTCTTGTACAGCCTACCTTGCCAAAATGTTTGAGTGCCTTTCAAACACCACCAATGGAAAGGACAAAAATGCAGTTGTTTCAACTTCTCAAAATTGGAGAGGGATTAAAAGAGAGGTTACTTAAGAAATGTTTTTGGGAGTGTGTTGCTTCATTTTTTATGCTCTTCAGAGCTCATTTTCCTGTATCTTAGCCCACGTCAAGTTCACTTGGAAAAGCTGTCCTAAGAGAGAACTGAAGGCAGGTGTTGACTGTGAAGGCAGCAATACAGCTATCAAGTGATCTGGTCTTAGGTTATTAGATTCAGATGTTGAATTCTGAGAAAAAGCTGTAGGAAAAGAGTAGGCCCTGATTGCTGGGTATTTTGTGATGAAGTCACTTAAAGAATTGATTTGGTAAAGCTTTTATAATGTCCCTGCAATTTTGTTACAGTCTTGGAACAGGTAATTGACTGTAGAAAAATACTGGTTATTATATGCCCCCAAAACACTCTGTTATTTTTGAAAATATGTATTTTCTGGATGCAGTGTAACGAGATTTACGTACTGGAAAATAAAACACAAGGCACTCTCTTTGTAACAATATCTCTTCAGGTATATTTTAATTTCAAACTCTTAAAAAAGGTCTTGATTAATTGTCACTATTTTTTCCATTAAAATACCACTAATACTTAAATCAGGGACCAAAACAGCATTATATTAATTGCAGTGGCAATCCTTTTTGCAAGATACTTGCAGTCTTAAGATTTACACTGAGGGAAGAAGATAAATGAGACTGTGGGAGTACAGGGTAAGAAGTGAAGAGCTTTTCTGTGCAAAGGGAGATACTCAGAGTGTTCTTCATATTTGCAGATAGTCACAGCCCAGTAAATGGCACCCAGAACTATCTCCTTCATTAAATGAAAATCACTCACATACAATTAACAGCAATAGTTGGGGCTGTTGCAGAATAAGAAGACAGCATTGAGAGTACCATGAGAAATTTGAAATCTGACACAGCAAGAAATGAGGCTAGATTGCATTGCTTCATCATTGCTTTATTTGAGTCACTGAGCTGTGTAATGGGCCATCCTGTGTTCTCAATTGTAGAAGAAAGAGAATGAAAATAAACTATACTGAAAAAGAATGAATACACAGCAATCTGCTTATAAAACATGCAGTATGATTTCAAGATGGGATAAATAGTGTAGTTCTTTAAATTAATTTTAAGGGATTTAAATTGAATTTAAGGGAAATGGTGTACAAACTCAGCCCTCACAATGCAAACAAGGGAAAGACAAATACATTCAGGAAGAGCAGTTTAATTAGGTGTAATGGATTTTTCAAGGATTTAGAAAATTTAAATTGAGAGAAAAGCCCAAAATATATTCTTTATTGTTTTGAAAATGCAAAACGACATTGTTTGTCTAAAAGGAAGGACTTTACAAATGCTGAGTAAAGCAAAATAAAATAAAATGCATCTCTTAAAACATTTCTTGGCAAACACAGTCCCATATTATCTTCATTTTTAAGTGATTCATGAGCACTGTAGTTTTTGTAACTAAGTATTTTGTTTAAAACTCCAGGCCTTGCAATGACATGGAACTACTTGCCACTAGAGCAAGATGAACTTCTTAAATAAATATTTTGAAACATGAATTTGCAGTCACTAGCATTCTGTGCAAAAACAGCACATTTTCTTTCCCAGTTACTGCTTCAAAAATCTCATCCAGTAAACTGTCTTAAAACCAAAATGTTATCTTTCTCCTCAGGTACCTAAAGTATACTCTGGACCAGTATGTAGAGAATGATTATACGGTTGTCTACTTTCACTATGGCCTGAAGAGTCTGAATAAACCCTCTCTGAAATGGTTACAAACAGCCTACAAGGAATTTGACAGGAAGTAAGTCTCTAGAAGACTTGATTTACTCTCTATAAAAGATTGTGTAATGTCTATAAACCAACCTCCATGGAGGATCTGCCCTGATCCACCCACAATTAACTGAGTTCACTTAGCCATTGCAAATTCTTAAAATTTTGTCAGTGCAGTTGGGTCTTTTGTTAAGTGTCTGCAGTGGTTATCCAAAGGTATGAAAAGCCATGGGAACAAAGCCAACATCTGTGGCTGGATGTACCTGAGCTTTGGAGTACTAATGGCTACAGTTCAGGACTTCATTGAGTAGTTGGTTAGGGTATAGTTGAGGCCAAAGCTCTTGGAAAAATTGCATTTTAATAGTGGAGACCAGAATTGTGATGTTTATTCCCTGAAAGTGTGAAGTTACCAATGGAACAGCCTGTCCCTGTTGAAGTCAATTCAATACTTTGGAACTTTACTTGTAAAAATAAACTCTTGTTTCCATGTTGTAACTTGTTTGTAAATTGGCCTCAGGAAGGCAATCTGACTGAATATGGGTAGTACAATGTATCTGTTCTTTCTAGGACTGGTAAGGGAGAGGAACTGCAAAGATCTGTTATATTTTGTCTTTGACAAGAGGTTTGGACTGCAATACTGGGTTTTGACATGCACTGACAATCCCAGAACAAAGCATTGCACTGTTCTCCTTTTGGGAGATTCTTAAGCTAAATTTAGAGTTGTGTTATGGGGAGAAGCAGTACAAGATCAGTGTCTTTTTTGTTGTCTTTTTTGTTACCTACAAGTGCATGGTGAGACTCTCATTTATTGCAAAATTCTGTCTCTATTCCCCCACCCCGATCCAGAAAACAGAACAAATGGAACACAGAGGTTCAGGTCACCAGACAGAACCTGTCATTTTGTTAACAGCTGGAACTTCTTGGCATACTGTCACTGACAACTCAAAGCAAAATTCCCAGCCCTACATGTATGGGGTACTGTACTAGCCAGAGGGAAAAAACCCAAAACAAAAATAGCCTTTTTCACACTTCTGGGGTCAAAGGAAAGGGAGGACAGATGAGAGTACAAAGGATGAGAGTAATTAGCTAGCATCATGAAAGCAAATGTTGAATAGGAGTGGTTTCAAAAGAATAGGTGGTGCTTTGAAGGGTCACAGCAGATGCTCAGTAAAGTCTTCTGGACGTTGTAATCTAGGAAACTGAGGAAGATAAACTTCAAGGTGCAAATCAAAGTTAAAATAGAAACGTTAGTAAAGCAGCTCAGGTGTTTTGCTTGCTGGTTTTTATTGTGGATTTTGGGCTCTTAGGCACAGTAGTGCCAGCTGCACAGGGATAGTTGTTTGCTTGTGTGTGACAGTGGCTTTGTGAACACACACAGTGCCTGCTTCATTCACAAGTGTACAGGCCCTATTAGAACCCAAAAGGAAAAATTCATGTAATTCCTGAGCTTCCTGGTTCCCTTTTCCCTCTCTTAGCATAACCTGTTACAATAAGATTTTTCTTACGAGTTCATGATCATATTTTTCCCTGATAATTGTCCCTACTGGGAAGCAAACTTGACAAAATAATAAGAAAAGACCTATATATAAAAGCAGGATATTCCAATATGCATGTCTCAATTTCATTTTGCAATACTATTGAATAACAGAAGAGTCTTTTTATGCCCCGTGGTTTCCATTTCAGTTTTAGCCAACTTGATTCTATTGTTTAGGTATCATGAAATGGCACTGTAGAAGCAAGCAAAACAATAATGAAGGAAGGTTTTGTTTCATACAAAAGGGACAGTGCAATAACAAACAACTAGCAGTTGGCTTCACCTTTAGTAATTACTAGCAAAGCAGGACAAAATTAGTGGTAAAATTAAAGACTTAGGTATGAATTCTGTATCTGAAAATTTAAAATTTTTTTCCAACATGAAGTTCCTGCAAGCAGAAAAGAAAAGGATATGAAAAAAGTAATGTTTTAATCAGAGATTTTTTATAGATTCTTTATTCTCCTATCAGTATTTTTTTCAAATTGCCTAATTTTTATTCTGTCTCCCTGATATTAAATCCGTGAGACAGCAGGCAGTGGTTAGGAACAAAATAGTTAATTTGGCCTATTGTCAAAAGTGACCACTGTTTAAAATTGACTTTTGGTTGGTTGGGTTGGGTTTTTTTCATTTTACATTCAATTTTTTCTGAATTAGGTCTTTTTCATGTACTTGAAAAGAATACTGTGTAATATGCCTGTAATAATAACTTCCCATTCAATTGTAGCTATTCAGTTCTATCATCTCCAGCATTTAACATTTTTCTAACAATTTCATTTTCTTTTCCTAGGTATAAGAAAAATCTCAAAGCACTCTATGTTGTCCATCCAACCAACTTCATAAAAATTCTGTGGAATATCTTTAAACCTCTTATAAGGTACTTGGCATTCATTGAACACATTATTCCCATTTAGTTCAAGGATGATTTGTTCTCTAATAAGTTGCTTTTAAAAAGGCTTGAAGTAAAATATGTCAGGTAACAGCCCAATACCCATTTAAACTCTTGAACTAACAAGCAAGGTGAACTTAAGCTTGGAAATGAATAGGGTTGAGTTCTTTTCTTTCTAAGAAAAGGGAGTCTCAATTCCTAGTAGTTTTACTGGTATGTTAAAGTAAATATCACTTTGAAAGCATGGTTATTCTGTGGACGATGAATGACTTTTTTGTGTTTGACAGCACTTAGGGAAATGGAACTGTGTGCATGACTGGAGTTACTGGGTGATGCATAAAGTGGATGATGAATGATTAACTTTGGGCTGATCAGAAGTGTTGGGATGAATAGGACTGACACTACTTGTGTTCTCAAAGGTAGTGGATAATCCCTGAAGTGCCCATAGGAATTTGAAAAGGAGGATGTAATGGTAAAGGTGAGGTATTTTACTGGGAATTCTTTTCCTTTGCCTGGTAAAAATTGGTGCCACCTCCAAGGAACCACCAGCAACAGGCAGACACCACTAAGTGCAAGAATGGTGGTGCTTGCTCAGCTTCTGTGTTTCAACTTTGGTCACTGTCAAAGAAATTCTGACATTTTTCAGATCATATTATGAATATTCTTGAGGCTGACAAAATAAGTGAAAGTATGAGTAAACTCTGGAAAGATCCACAAGCCAGAAAGCAGGAATCAGCTGAAGCTAGGGAAAACCCCTCTTTACTACTTAAAATGGTTTAATAGCCAACCATGCCTTTCCTTTTCAGGTTGACTGTAGTTTGAATTTGTCAAAAAAGTTTGGGTTACTAAGTGTGAAACAGCCCATGTACAATTTGGCTGAATTATACTTTCATTGAAGACTAAAATTTATTTCTGTTGTTAATTTACTAGAGTAGTACAATTTAAATTTTTTTCATAGTATCTTTTCATTCCAGTTTAGACTAATCTTATCTTGGCAAATCATGCTGTTAGGTGTCAATATTAATCCAGTTCACAAAAGTAAGGGAGAAAAATCCTCTAGACTTTCTCTTTCCTAGATTTGCTGAATTGTAGCCCAGACTCATTTGTAGATCGTGTTGCCAATAAAAATAGCAGATGTAAAATAGATTTTATTTTTAAGAGGCATGCATTTATTTTTCAGTGGTCTGTGCTCCATTTGGTACCTGTTAACACATGACCTCATTACTTTTTACATGACAATGTATTTGCTAACAACTGGAAAAATGATGGAGTCATTTGAAGGAAATATTTTAGCATACTTTCATTTTTGTAGTATTTAGGAAAATGTAAATACTTGAAGTTTTTCAAGTTCCTGAAGTTGATTGATCTTCTTTCTAGTCCTGAAAAAAATGAGCAAGAAGGTAATGTGTTAAGTCGATAGTATTTTCTCCAAAGTGCAGTATAACTGTGGGAAGACCATATTTGTGTGAGCTAACAGAACCTGTTATGAAAATAATATAAATTCAGATAGAAGTGGTGGTGTAGCATTTTTAAGGAGCAGCACTTATTCCTAATTGCCCATGACTTTTTTGCATATTGTGGGTTCTGTGCCATGACCTCTCTTACCAGAGGTGATCAGTTACAGAGTTGTGTGCTCAGCTGTGGCTTAGAGAGGATGTTGGAAGTTCGGGCTCTTTTGGGTAAAAGACACTCTGGGTAGCTCTGAAATTGTGCAAGCCTAGAGTGACATTCCTCGTGTGTTCCAAACTTCGTGTTAGCAAAATTCAGAGGAGTGACTGTTCCATGTACCGCTAGAGGGAGCGTGTGCATGCGGATTGGACAATCCGGGGATAAACTCATCCATGACAGCGTTTTCCCCCAGTTTTACTATGAAAGGAAGTTATGGCAAAGTACACTTTTTACCATCAGCACCTGCTGTTTTTCTGGACACTTCATTACACTCCAAATATTTTGTGTTGTGGAAAAATAAGACACTAATTCAGATCATATGTATAAACATGTCACTGCCCCTTGTTTGAACACCTTGGCTGGTATGGTCGTGTATTCTGGCTGAAAGTCAAAACCTAACTGATGATACTGGGAGCTTCAAATTCAGAAGTCTGTTTTGTACAACTTGTAAAAAAACCCCATAGTGTTCCTGGTGTTTCATAGAAGCTGTGCTGCCCATTTCAAAAGGGATAAAGCTGATGGCCCAGCAATTCAAGGGTATACACTATCAATGCTTTGAAAATTTTACCTGTTGCTTAACTACTCCATAGTTTACTTCTACAGCCCCATTATTTTGTCTTTTTGCAGAGTGGAATACCTCCACAATACAAGCATGTTGTTCTGTTGGCTGGGTAACATTCTCTCAAAGGTTAACAGTTCTTTTAGTGAGCTTTCTAATGCTGTGTGAAACCTAGTTTCCAGTGCCTTTTAAAGAGATGCTTTTCATATCTGTGCAAATCACAAAACATTCAGATGAAAGTCAGTTATTTTTATTCAAATCAGACTCTCAGGCATGCACTGTGTGTGTTTGATCATACGAAATGAAATATATCTTATGTCTCCTGCTGCTTCAATTACAATCCAATTTTGAGTTGCATCAGCACTTATATTTTTGTAGAATTAGAAATGAAACCCTTTATAAATGTTCCTCCCATGCCAATTTTTATACCACTGTGTGGTTTTTTAAATTTCTTTTTTAGCCACAAGTTTGGGAAAAAGATCACCTACTTGAACTATTTACATGACCTGGGACAACATCTCAAATATGACCAGTTAAATATCCCTCAAGAAGTCATCCGGTACGTGGCAAATTTAATATACGTTGCTTCACTTTTTTTTCTCAGGTGGAGCTGCATCTTGATCACTGTATTCAAAAAAAATCTATTTCTTCAGTGATTAAAAATGTCATTTGCCTGTTTGTGCTGGGTTGGATTAATTCTGAAAGCTGCATTGCCATATCAGACGTACTGAAGTGCATCAGGTGTTTGGTTTTCTATAAATTTGGAAAAACTCCATCTCTGTCATGGAGCATTTTTTTAATATGATTGCTACTTCTTTTGGGAGTATTAGCAAAACCAATCTATATGTCATTGCTGCTTGTGAGTATCATACCATTTTCTTGAGCAAAACTGTAATCCTGACTTCTTTCCTTACATATTGCAACAGACTGACTTCCTTTTATGAAGGGCATTCCCAGCCAGCAAAGTGGTGATTGATTTTAAACATTATGGATGTATCTATTATTAGTGGATCCATTTTGTTTCTGTGGTGTGTATTTGGGTGTGTTAGGGAGAGGTATTTGAGGGTGGATGGGAGATGAAAAGAACTGCACAGGGTTGGCATAGGCAGGCACCAGTATTAGTATCAATAAGTCTTTCTAACATGGTGCTTTACATAGAAATGCTTTGATGTACTGACAGAAAGTGATTTTATGTCACTGCTGAATGAAAGTAACTGGAAGCTTTGATTATGACTCTTACTGATGCCTGGTGGCTTTTTACACACCTTTTGTGTAAATATAGGATAACAGAAAATACCTTAGAGCTCTGAGGTTATAAATGGGATGGCATGGTTGCTAAAGAAAAGGGAGTTGTAATTTGAGGAGCCAAAAATGTTTTAATTTTGCTGTTAAATTACAGTGTGATTCTATTTTTTGGACACATTTATTACTATGCTCCACTGGCTGAAGCAAAAAGACTCTTCTATGTCTTGTTTAAGTATTCCACCACAAATACCACTTTAAAAATTCCTCAGGCTGAAATTCTGTAAGACAAGGTTCTGTAAGACCTGCAGCATGTACACTCTTGTCAGGAGATCAGCATCATGAGCAACACTTGCAGCTGTTCACATGTACAGTCTGTCACCTGCAGTGCACAGAATATCACTGAAATCTCACTTTTTTGCAGACATGATGAAAATCTTTGGAGGAAACACAAGGGAAAACTTCCACCTGTGGTTAAGGTTCCTCCACCACGGCCACCTCTGCCTACCCAGCAGTTTGGAGTCAGCCTGCAATAGTAAGCCATAAGATTCCTAAAATACGTGATTTCTGTAACCCTGCAGCTTCCTGTAATGTGCATATTCACCAGACAGACTGCCTGCAAATAATTTTTTTGTTACCTGTTTAGTTTCTCCTTCTCTTTAAAAGCCACTAAACTATGAGGCCAGACAATAAGTTTTATGAATTCAGATCTCACAGTCCTTGACCTGTCTGATTTTCATGTTAGAGTATCTTTAGTGTCAATGTCTTTAGGGTAGTCAATGCTGTCATGTTTGCACAACTTTTCCTGGTTAATTCAAAACTTTTCTTCCCTGTGTTACCCCCGTCCACTCAGGATGCAAAATCTAAATTTAAAATGGCTGCATTTATGTCTTTAAATCCGCAGAGTCACCCTAAGCTGTTTGTGGACAGGAGAAAACAAACACTTACCAAATTGATTTCACCTTATGTGTCTATCCATCTTTACTTACATTTGCTTGTCTGGGATTTAAACACGTACTTTGTATTAGGCTCAGATGTGAAATGGAAAACCTTCCTCATTGTGAGCTTCTGTGAGGACTCAGTAATTTGGTATTTGCAGCTTGTGGTAACAAATTGTCCTGAAACTTTCACTGAAACTTCACTAATTCCAACAATAGTAAGTGAGCTTAGTAAAGGCATTTAAATCATCCAAAGTTGCCTTGTAGGACAACTTCAAAATAAGGCATGGGGGACCAAAACAGGTTATCTGTTACTCTATTTTAATTCTCTACACCTACAGGTATAGACCAGACTTGCCCAGTTTGCTGAATGACAGTCTTCCTATAGCATTTTGGAGTGGCTTGCCTGGTTGCCAAATTGTGCCTTTGAAGATCTGATCTCATGTTAAAAACAGTGGGTCTTCCTTAAAAGTATAAAATAAGACAACTGAAATTTATGTTCATCTTCTTGGGAATATCAGACAAAACAATCCTCCTGAGGAAGTTATGTCCACACCATATTTTTTGCTTACAGTGGCACAGGAATCCTGCTCAGGTTTGGTGTGTGCTGTGAATGTGTCACACAGAGTGGGTGGGAGGGCTTTGCACATTTGCTGCTCACTGTGTCCTGCTCTAACTGGCCAATACAAGCTGCTTATGTGCACACAGAGAGGAGAGCAATAACCACAGTGCGGTAGCTGAAAGGTTAATCAAGCCTCACCTCCAGCCTTGAGCAGAGGGAAATGACAGGGAATAACACTGAAACACAGAAGGATTCCTTCTGTGAGGCACAGAAGGATTCCTCCTTGTTTGTAGGTCCCAGCTTGTAGTGATAGGAGACTTTCAGAGAGAGTACTACAGCACCATGGAAATGACTCTGTTGCTCACCAGTAGATACTGCTTTCATAAACCCAGACATTTCAATGTTCATGCATTGTGTTGCTACAGCGAGATTAGTTTCCTGCTTTGTCTTCACACAAAAAAAATGCAGAGCAGGAGGAATTAGCTATTCAGAATCCATCTACTTCAGTTTGCTCTGCATGTCAGGGTGAAAAATAGGATTTTTCTTTTAAAAGCCATTAGTAAAGATTCTATGTTTAAAAAGGCAAGGAAATGATTAGGGGACCCTCTGCTTTTGTTGATCAGATAAGTACAGTTAAAATGTGTGAATGAACTGTCCTAAATTCCAACAGAGAAATTGATCATTGGCTCTATGGGCCAAGCAGCATCCTTGTCCTGTGCTGTATGTTCAGCAAACTCTGATAAACCCCTGTTGCTGCACCTGATTGCCTCTCTCATCAAGGAAGTCACAGCTGAGCTCAAATACAGCCTCAGAGTTGACCTTGACTAGCTATTGACATTGTTCTGTTTTATCTGGTTAGTTTTTAAATCTAAAATTAAATATCATTTGTGAGAAGAAAGGATTTTTTCTTTCTATCTAATGTCATGGATGGGGGAAAGGGGACAGAGAAAATGTTCAAAATTGCCACAACTGTATAGCTTTTGCTTGTTAAATTGTTATCGTAAACATTTCCGAGTGCTTTCCTTTTGGACATGATCTCTCTGCTTGTCCATGCTGCGTATGTATGACCAGGGAGGAGAGATGCATTCTAAAGCAAACCTCCACAGGCCTCAGCAGGAGAAAATGAAAGGGAGAGGAAAAGCAAAGGGAGAGAGATCAGCCAGGAATACCTAATGGATTTCAGTGCTGGGCCTTGCATGGGAAACTGTCTAGGATGCTGTGTAGAGATGAGTCACTGTGTGTGTCACATGTTGCAGTCATTGATCATGTATCCTACAGTGAGAAGATCTCCCTGCACTGTGTTTACCGGAACAGATCTCTCAGGATCTGATATAGCTGTGATAGGAGTGAGATCTGTGAATCATTTCCAGAAGCTGTGCTGAGCACTGTAGAAAAGCTCTGTTATGTTCATCACTTAAGCAGAAAGAGTAGGAAAATAGCTCATTTCAAATTGCCTGTAGGTAGCACTGCCTAATCCCCAGTGACAGTTTGTGTTCTCCAGCTCATCCCACCGACCTGGACAAGGCAGGAGAAACATGGATTGCAGGACCCAAAAGTAGAGGACAGAGGTGTCATTTCATTGATCTTTGAGCTGGCCTGATTAACATTCACTGAAGGAATGTCCCAGTCATTTTATGTCACTTCAGGTCCAGTGAAGTGAAAGCTCTGTCCCACAATGGGAAATGCTCTGAAAATACAAATCCCAGCTCACTCCAGTGCTGCAGGAACAGAGCAATCCTTTCCATGTGACTGTCAGGGAATATCCTGTTCTATTTTAAAATATCATTTTTCTTGAGATCCTTGTTCATTTCACTGAGAGCAGAACCTTTCCTTCAAGGGAAACTGGAATCCTGTAGAAAATGGTAGAAGTGCAGAAACTGTACAACCGTACCTTTTCTTTTTCCTAGAAAAAAGAAATATGATGTGTAGGGTTTACTATTACAAATGATAGCCTAGTTATTTATTTTACCTTTCTGACAGATATACTAGTTCTCAACAGGAGCAAGTGCTGTAAATAATCAGTTTACTATTTATACTCTGAACCAGGAAACATGTTTATGGGTAACAATAATAATTAGAGAACATTTTTAAAAAGCTGCTGGGTTGCTATTTGGTTCCTCTGGAGTGAGCAGCTGTAAGAAAGCAAATGCAATCAGTGCAGCTTTAGAGAGGCTGAGAATGGGTTCCATGAGCTTAAATTGTCAATAATAAAGATGTAACAGCTTCCCAGCACATTAAAGTCTTGATGATGTTCCCATTTAAGTGAGTTAGGCTTTTGCCTAATTTTAATAAAAGCTGCTCTGAGTGTTTAGGGTTTAAATACATGAAATAAAATCCTTTGACACACAAGGAATGTGGTACAAAAGAGTATGTTAGAGCTCCCCTTTTAGAAAAGCTAAAATTTATGTGCATTTTTTTCCCTTACCTTGATTTGCTGCAGGCTTTTCCTCACTGACATCCAGAATGTTGGCCTCAGTACTGACCTCATCTCCCACCCCTGCTCTTCTTTAGTCTCTTACTGGGAGATGTAATTTCACTGAGGGTTTTCTTTGCTTGCTGTGCAAAGAGACCCTAGAACTCCCTTCCTGGTGTGGTTTATTAGCAAGACTAATTTATTAATGGGGCTGCACAGTCACTGCATGTTTTGTTCCACGTTGCTTCCTGAGGATTGGATCATGAATTTGTCCTGGTGGCAGGAGCTTCTCTCATGGGTGAGGTTTTTTGTGGAGTACTCACAGCCTCTGGTTTTGCTCTCAGAGGTCTGTGGTAATGGGGAATGTTGAGGTGGGACTTGATCTTACAAGTCAGGTATTTTTTCTGGCCATTATCGTGTCATGATGATGCTGCAGAGATTCATTGCTGCAGCAGGTCTGGTACTCTTTTGTATTGAAATCAATGGTGCCTTGTCCATGTGTAAGAACAAGAAGTTGGATAATTTCATCTAAATATTACACTTGCAAGCAGCAGCAAATAATGATAATTTCTAATGTATGAAAGACCATATTTTAGGATTATCTGAATTAAATTAATTCCTTGCTGTTAGCCTTTTCTTTCCTGCAAGTGTGTTGCATACATTGTAGAATTTATTTGGTCAAATGGCTGAGATTGTCACATTGTGAATATGGTTTGTGAAATTTGGCTGTATTTTTAAAGCAAAATTTCTGTGTTTGTTTACAGTAAGGAAAATTCCCCTTTCCTAAACAGTTCATGTTACATGTAGATACAGCAGTGTCCACAAAATGATATTAACCCACACACAGAGCATCACTGAATTTTATTCACTTCAGATTCTGATATGGGTATTTTGTTGAAAAAGAGCAGTCAGTGGATTGATTTTTAGTAAGGCTTACAGAAGAGCTTTGAGTTTATGTCATCCAAACTTGACAGAGGAGTAGAGCTTTCCCAAATACTGCACGTTTTTTAAAACCGTTGCTTTAAAGAATAGAAGGAATTCAGTTTTGTCTTGCCTTTGGTATGCTGGTGCAGTTAGTGTTTAGATGGTGTTTAGTTATGAACTACTCCTTACCTTATGAGGAAATATGAGACAGAGTGGTGAGGGGAGGATATGAAAACCTTGTAGGGGAAGTGAGGTTGTAGTTGATATAAGGAAATAATCTTTGATTACCAAGAGTGGGAAGAGGTAGGACACAGGATAGAAATCCACAGCAGTGAAGAACAATTTCACTAGTTCTACAGCTTCCTTTTAAACAGCAGATTGGTCTAATATTTGAAATAGTAGAGCTCTGGGAGGTGTATCAACATGTTTATAACAATCACAAAGCAACTTGCAGTGTTTTCTGTAGCATATGGGGCAGTGATGCACGAACTGTAGTATGGGAGAATCTGGATAACAAAATAGAGATACAGGCTTTAGTGCCTGGGAAGAGGCTGGATGGTTAAAGTAGGAAAGAGGAAGGGTAGGATTGGGTGGGCAGTGAAACTGGGAGTGGGAGAGACTGTACTAATCAGTGACAGCTTTGTCTCCCTGGAGTGATGAATGGAGTCAAAATATTTGATGGCTTAATCACCAAATAGCATGAAGCGAATTCCCGTGTCAGTTTATGAGTAAGAGGCAAAACCACAGAGAGATTCAGTATCTAAGGGATGATCTTGCTCTGAGTCTTCTTGTTGGAAGATCCCCTGTATGCAAAGCCAGGAGTGACCAACCTCTTGAGCATGGAGACCCAAAGTTAAACAATCTACTTATCTTAACTCTTGACAAGCACGGGAAAAACACCAAATACATGAGAGAGATTTGACAATTTCCCTGTCCCTCCATGCTGACTTAGTTGCTGTAACATTCCTTTTGAAGTAGTTTTTACATGTAGTATAAACACAAAACATAATACTGGATTGCTCTTTCCATGCAATGATGTTACAGAAGTTAACACATAATATCAATTAGTTTATATTGATAAAGTAATTAGTTAGCCTAGACAGAAAGAGAAGAAATCACAGTACTTGGAAAAGAAAAAGGCCCTAGGAATCATTATTTTCTGCAGGTGCAACTTCAGCTAGTAGCACAAAGTCTGCTTTAAAATCTGAGGTTGGTCAGCTATTTTGTTGTTGATTACTATAAAGTGTAGCAGAATGCTCAGCAGATACTGACCCTCTCTTTTGCCAAACTGCCATTTTTTTTAATAAGGAAGATAATTACAGAATTTTCTGTTGTCTAGATCCAAAAAATGCTTGATATTTTTGCCTCAACTGTTCACTTACGAAAGAGAAAGAAACCTAATTTCAAATAATTAAAAGCATTCATAATCTCACTGCATTACTTTGCCTTCAAAATAAACAGTAGAATATCCTTTTAATTATACATACACTGTGGCTTAAAAAGAAACAATGACTAAGAAAAATCTGCATGATGAAAGTTTCTTAAACTTGCAGCATCCCTTGACCAAGACTTAACATGAAGCATTTGCTGTGAACTCCTTCCTTGCCTGGAAACTCTTCCACCAACAGTGTCCCAGCAAATCCAATCTGAGGTGCCCCCATCAGCCTGCTGGGCTTAAACACAGCTCAGCTGGGACATGCCAAGGCCAGGGAACTAAATTAAGCAAAACCAGTCTCAAGCAAGGAGAAGGTTAGCTTGGAATGTCATTCTGCTGCCCTGTCCTTGCTTCCCTTTCAGCCCAGCAAGCAGCACTTATTTATTTCTGGGCACAGGGGCAGTTACACAGCTTTCCTGGCAGGAAATAAGTGTTTAGGGATGGTTCTTTGGATAGAAATCCAAGTCACTTGTTTCAGTTTTTCATGCCTGTTACAGTTCTGAAGAAATCTCTTCTCTGGTACAGATGCCTTCACTTATGAAATTTAAAATTAAATGTATATGTGCTCTCAGATTTCTCTCAGGTTTTTGCTCAGACTGTTCTGTCTTTTGTGTCTTTGTCTATAAATGCCATTTAAAGGGTGTTACTTTTTCTTTTTTTTTCCTCCCTGACAGTATAAAGGACAAAAATAAAGGCGAACTAATCCCCCCAGTAATGAAGGAAACTGTATCCTATCTAAAAAGTAAAGGTGAGTTCTGTGTCAGAAGACAATGGGTTTTTCTGAGCAAGAACAATAGTATGAAACTATTTAACACACTGTGCCTGATGCAGCAAAGATTACAACTACACAGGATATGTTTATATCCTGAGAACTGGAGTGGAAACTGGGTGCTGCCATGAAAGGATTGAAAATAATTATTATCATATAATTGACTGGTAAAAAAAAAGTCTGATACTGTCTTAAAAAAAAAATCCAAACTAAGCACTAAACAAGTTTTTTTTTCTCTTAGGATTAGTTAGGAAACAGCAAATCTGAGTGTCTTGAAAGATGCACCATAAACCCATATAATAATGTTTGAATTAAATAGAATCTCCAATAAAAATCAATGTATTTGCTTTCAGTATTCAAACTATATGTGTTTTAATATGGACTCATTTTAACTATTTCCACCAGGGTTTGGTCTGAGTTTCAGTTTATTTAAGTGATAAGTTACAAACATTTTTAAAAACTTGCACTGAACAGGCTTCACAATTGTGAAGACAAAAGGAGGCAGGCAAAAAAACTCATTGCTCCTCAGCTTTATTGCTGATTTTCAAGAGAAATCCTGGCTTCCATTAGGTCAGTGTGAAATAATACCTATATAATTGAGGACAGACTAGATTGATATTTGCCCTCATGGCTAGGCTATGCTCCTTTGTGTTTTAGTTTATCTCAGGGTAAATAAGAACATTAAAAAACTGATCACTTTATTTTGTTGTGTATTTCATACCTTAAATAAACCCTATCAATGATGAATACTCAGCTCAGATACCCCCAGTTTTCTGAAGCAGCACCACCAAATGAGCAGAAGAAGGGGAAAAAAGCAAGTTATGATGGTTATGGTTAAAAAACCCTCATTTTCATCACTGCAGAATTTCTCCTAAATGAAACGTTTGCCATTCTGAAAGCAGAAATCATCCTTGAGTTTTCTCCAAACCTTGTCCATCTTTGGCTAAAATTTCATCTGTTCAGTGCAGCATCAGCACAGCCTGGAAGGGATGGACTCCAGTATGATGTGACTTCTTGTCCCACCTTGTGCATCTTCAGAAATCAGTGGCATAGTAATGCTGTCCACCAATACACAGTCCACTTCAAGCACTTCTTAGCTAAACTATTTTTTTTCCCCAGCTCTCAATCCTTCTGTGCCCTTAGGAAGGAGGGTCCAGGGTTCTGTCAGTGTTATTTTCCAGCCAAGCCCAGGTTTGCTCAGAGCTGTGATATATCCTATGATAAAGAGATTTACACAAACCACATTTCTAAAGAGAGATTCCTTGTCAGAGTGTTTTTTGACATTCTCAGGCAGCTGATGCTTGAAAGCCAAGGACCTGCCATGCCAAGGCTGTTAAGTAGTAAGTGATAGACATGCATTTTTTGCACTTGATTGTAGGTGTGCAGGTATCTGTTGTACCTGCTGTCTGCTGTGATTTGAACTCTTCCATAAATCTGGAATATCTCAGTTGTGCCATCTCCAGTGAGTGCTGGCCCTGTGGGTTGCTGACAGCCCTGGGAGGGTGACTGGCAGTGTTCTTTGCACTCCAGACGTGGCCGTAAGCACAGTGAAAGCTTTGCCTCGTCTTCTGGAAGTGACAAAAATTCACTGTCATTGCCCTGGTTCATTGGATTTTGGCAGAGTTTTCAGCCTTGCAGAGTTAGCAGGAAGTGGGATTTGGTTTTCACCCAAGGTGCAGTAGTTCCACTTTTTCTTCCATTGCTACATTTTCACATCTGTGTACTTGAAATCATTTTTGGAAACTCTGAGTTGGATCACAGAGTTCTGCTTCTACAAAATCCTCCTTCATCAGCACAGTTAGGATTTTGTGAAATATCCGTGACCCTGTGGCATCTCTTAAGCCCATTCTCCACTCAGACTCATTTCTTGAGCAGCTCTGGTGCAGGAGCTGTGCTGCTATTCAGAGTAGGCACCTGGGGTGACAGAAGGAATTCAGATGCTCACTCTTTGCCATTTCTCTTCTGAAAGCAGACAAATTAACAAAGGTTTTTGATGCCAGCAACCCTCAAATCAAGGATGATTGAAAGAAAAAGAATGTAATTTTCTTGTCTGCCGTTCTTTGACAAGTTTCCAACAATGTGACAGCATGTGTTTCTTTAATTTATCTTTATCAGTTTTGATTTTCTGTGTCTTTTTTTTTGTGGGACAACAAAAAAGGGGGGCAAGTGGGAGGAGAGCTCAGCATTTTTAGCAACAGTAAATAAATGCAGAGTGTGACACAGTTGTGTCACAGCACTGTGAAATTTTGTCTACTCTGGTGAAAGCCATCTTATTTCAATGTGGAATGAAGTGTGTGCCTGTTCATTTATGATTACTAACATTTAACTAATTACAATTGCATTCTCCGTCACAGTATCACTTTATTGAATATAGATGGCTTCTTCACTAGTCATATACTGCATTTTTCTGTATAGCACTTAATATTTAGAATAAAATTTCAGTCTTTTTGATCTGAGGAGTTTAGTGCAGGGTAGTAAAAGTCCATTGCTCTCTATATCTGTTTTTCTGGTAAAGGGCAGGGGGCAGTTTGTGTGATCACCTCACCACAGGCTCTGCAGTGGTGACAGAATCTAGTGACCTGCAGTGTCCATCAGAACTGTCCCTCATCCCCTGGCAGTGCTCTGGCACTGCTGCTCCAGGGTGGATATTCTGCAGGGACTGTGTTATTCATACTGCTCATGGCAAACCAGCTCAACTTGTACACACAGAAGAAAAAGTCTTTTTCCAGAGACAGCTGTTAGGGGTTGTGCTGTAAACAGGATGTGATCGAAGAACACTGCTAACAAAAAATAAGTAGAGTGCTTCAAAATTATTTCTTGATGGGACAAAAATGAATGTTTTCAGCTGTAATGATCAGGATTGCCTTCAGGCAATTTTGTTTTCTCATCCCTTGACTCAGGTGGTTTTAGCATGCATTTTTTCTGCAAAAAGGAAGACAGTGATTAATTTTGTTTTAGTCTGAGTTGTGTTGGCTTAATTATGGTAGTTCTAAGATCTGGGTTGTTTTTCCCCCAGTGTCTGAAAAGGGAGACTCAAGGTTGGAGAAGGTGTTTCCAGGCTTAAAAGGCTGTGTACTTTTCCCAAGCTCATAAGACTGTGTACTATTCCACCCATCACATTGGAATATTCAACGAGAGCCTCAGATCCCTTTCTTCCTTCCTGTCTTGGGGTGACTTTATGATACTGTGTCCCCTCTTGTCTGCTTTATGCCCAGAAATGGGTCCCATCACTTTAGTCTAGGGCTGGGAAGAGGGTGAGGAGCTGGGAGAATTCTCTTGGCAGTGTCTGCTCAAACACAGAGACTCCCCCACGCTGACTCTCAGTCTTTCTCAGGAGAGGGATGGAGAGAACACACTTTGCTTTTAGCTAGCTTCTTTTTGTTAGCTAAGGCAAGAAGTTTTCCCTGGGACTGTGGCTTCTTCTTCTGGAAGAGTTCATCTTAGTCTGATGCAGAATACAGAACACCACCGGGAGCTCCACACTGAGCTCAGGGAGGCTGCAGGGACGCCACATCCAGCTCCAGACCTCAGGAGAGGCTGAGCAGAGCTCCAGACTCTGCTGGCTGTGTGCCAGCTTTCTCCACAGGGAGGAGGTTTTACTGTCTAACATTATTCATTCTTGTCCCTGTGCCTGTGTGCAGTCTGCTTGGTAAATAAACAGTTTTTCTCAGTTTCCACCAAGAAACTCCTGTCCCAGTGGTGGGGGAAGGGTATGGCAAAACCTATTTCTTCAGAGGAAACTTTCAGGATGTTTCCTCCCAATTTGTCTCAAACTGAGACCCTTTCCATCTCTTGTTATGAGACCCTTGTTGGGGGTATGTGCTAAAGCTGTTCTCATGTTGTGTGACAAATGCCTTCTCTCAAAAGGGAGATTTCCTGTGACCAGCATAAACACAGAGAGCACTAAGAGCAATTAAGAGATTTATAAACTTCTAAAGCAAAGTGTCCTTTTCAGTTCATGTTTTTCCCAGTTCATCAGTGCACCCAGGGTCATTGTTTTCCCCCATCAAGAGCATAATTGCTGTTGACTTATAGTTCTATTTAATAGAGACTTGAAGTTAGGACCCTAGATTGATTTAAGAATTGTTCTACTTTCTTATTTCCTGGTCTGAGCATCTTATAGGCAGAAAAAGAAAAAAGAAAAAAGAAAAAAAGAGAAAGAAAGAAGAAAAAGATGTGACCCTTGCTGTTGCAGTTCATTAACTGTAGAAGAATATGGCTTTTTCTTTTTCCCTGAGAATAGCACTAACCTACATTTAATTATGTGTCCTGTCATTTAGCTGGGCTGCCCACAAATGTAAAAAGCACTGGGTATATTTACTTTGGTAGTTGGCTTGTTGCCACGAGTGATCAAACAAATTGCTGTGTATTGATTCAGTTTCACTTGGCATGGTAAATGCAGATATTGCCTGTATCCCAGCTTTTTGCAGATGAAAATAAAAGTTGCTTTTCTCTCTCCAAAAACATAAGCATCAAGAGCTTAGTGTTATGCACCATTACAGTAACACTGATGGGATGCAGAGCCAGACAAGGACAGCTGCTGTCTGTGCTACAAATAAATGTCTTTAATAAGACTCTTGAAAGCTTAGCCAATAAAGGCATAAACCTGTTAATAATTGATATTTATTACACTGTAGTCCTTACAGCAAGATTCACATCAGATAAAAACATTAATTATTAACCCAATTCCTGCAAACCAAATTGGAAGTATTTATGGATATCCATTTTCTGAAAGAGTTGCTTGTACAGAACACCTCTAGTCCACTGACAACCAGCATAAAATTCTGCAGATTCTCAGGAAACAATTGCTGAGGACAGGGCCTTGACAAGCTGGCAGTTCCCAGCTGCTGCTTCCCAAACTGTGTTTTTAGACAGGCTGTACTATAAATTTAATGAAACAGTTTTACTACAGTGATGTTATTTGCTGTAACTTTATTTAAGTGAAACAGAATCTGATAGAGAGTAAAGCCAGGGGTCAAATATATCATACTTGGTTCCTTTAATAACCACACATGTTAAGAGGCTTGGATATGGGAGTTTGAGATGTCATACTCCTTCCAGAACTGAGTGCATGGGCTAAAATTTTAATACTCAATTCAACAGCAAGGGCATACATTCCTAGGAAGTAACCAGGAGCTGTGTTCAGCTGAACTCCAGCCAAACCTCTAAATCTAGTCCGTGGAGGGCTTTCAAGCAGAGCTTGAGGTCCTTGGCAAAAGTCCCTGAAACTTGTCTATCAAAATCTACTTCAGTGGTGTGTTAGCAGTTCTTTTAGTATACTGACCTAAATTCATGTGAACAATAGTAGAGGATGGGTTAATTAAGGAGTTTTGTTACAATTTACTGATTTTTCATGTATGAAGTGAGTGAATTTACAAGAATGATTGAGTATCCTTCATTAATGTATAACTCATTTTTTTTAGAACACAGTAAAGATTCTTGATCAAGGAAAAAAACCCCATGTGTACTTTAATTGAAATATTGAAATATTTCAGTCTGGCTACTTACCTGCATGAAAAAATAAAAAAAGTCAATCTGGTCTTCCTCACTTATATAGAAACATAGAGTAGTGCCTCCAAGGCTGTGGGTAGTGTACCAACCTTCTCAAAACTGCAATTTTATGTTTTGTCAGACCAGAATAGATTAATATTTTAGATGACTCTGCTTCCAGTAGGAATTTCCAATTCAGGCAACATGTAAGTGAAATTACATTATGTGTGGGTGTGAAAAACAGCATAAACTGGAAAGAAGGAAAGGGAGAGGGAAATGAGAGTTTTACCCAACTCAAAAATCAAGAAGTACCACAAGACTCAAGAAAAGTAGCAGTTCTTGGCCCCATTCTATTTTGCATCATAATTGAGATAAATAATTTACCTTGAAAACTGAGGTCCATACAAGATCCTTTTTCAACATTTTCTTCTCTAGATGAAGTCAGATTTCAGTTAGTCCACAATGTTAGATATCTTTCAGGAGATAAATGGTAAATAATTCAGAACTGCCTCAAGACAAGAACCAGGTATTTCAAAATACCATGGACAGGCAGAGTGTTGAGTCCCTATGGCTTCCAGGGAGGTGGAAGGAGCAATGGTCTGCACCAAAATACCTTAAACCAGTTTCTTTTTAAATTTTGTGTTTCAGTTGTTCAATTTTTAAATTATTTTTCAGGACTAAAAGTGGAGGGACTCTTCAGGAGGTCAGCCAGCATCCAGACTATCAAAGATGTGCAGAAACTTTACAACCAGGGTAAGCTGCCATCATACCACTGCCAGCAGCAGTGTGAGTGCTTTGTTCATCCTGGCTTTGTTGGTGAAGCAGAAATGCAATTTCCTGCAGTTAATTCATCAAAGCCATTTCTAACATAAAACAAGAGCACGAGTAGGGAAACCTGTAGTAGAGAATACTAGTAATGAATAGGCACCTAATGCTTACTGAATAACAAGTCATCTCTTGATGACATACCAGAGCTGTATGAATATCTGTAACAGCTAATGAGGTTTGAGTCAAAAAAGATACATTTTTTCACAAAAAAAAAATTAAAAATATTGAGTCTATGTACTTTATTGTAGTTACAAAGTACAGAATCTCTGTGTCATCTTGCCTCTGGTTATGGAAAAGAGATATAATTTTACCTAATAATTTATGAAATAATAGTGGAGTAATTTTGAAAGCCACTGACTTCCCTGTGAAGTCGTTTTATGAATTGCCTTTATGAGGAGAACCTCTTTTAGGAAAATTAATAAAACTGTATGTAAAAGGAAAAATGCAAAAAATAAAATATCAGGAGTTAGCAGCAGCAGAAGGCCAAGAGATTTTCTGTTCAAAATGTTGTGTGAAATGATTTTCAGGGAGTAGTTTGAAGAAAAAGTAAAACACATCATTGAACACCCTTTTTTTGGTTCTTCTCCTTTTAGGCAAGTCTGTGAATTTTGATGATTATCATGATATCCATATTCCTGCTGTTATCCTGAAGACTTTCCTTAGGGAACTCCCTCAGCCACTGCTAACATATGACTGTTATGATCATATCCTTGAAATCACCAGTGAGTGTGAATATATATATATATATATATATATATGTTTGTTTGTTTTTGTTTGGTTTGGGTTTGGGTTTGGTTGAGGGTTTTTCATTGTTTGATTTAATTTGTTTTTTCCATGCAACTATTCCCATAAGATAACATCCTGGAGAATAAAGGATCTAACGCTATGAATTAAAAAACTTTATTTATGTAGATTTGTCAGGGAGCAGGAGTTTATAATGCCAGTTTACAATGCCCTTTAATGCATGGGGCTGGAACACCTGAGATCCAGAATATCTAGGAGTTAGTACTTACTTAGAGAGAATGAGATTTTGCCATCCAGGCTATAGCCAAGTTATCAGGGAACCCAGAGGGTTTCCAGTCACAAGAATGCATTTTCCAAATCAAGGATTCATCTGTCCACACAACATCTCAGGGCATTCTGAAGAATAGGTCTGTTCACAGGAAAGTGGTGGAAATTGAGGGACTAAGGATTGTCACTCAGAACTGAAAAGAATAGGGAAAATTTGGAAAACAGATGTGTAAATGTTAATTTTTACTGAGTTATTCTTGTCCTGACTTTCTGGATGTGAAATTTTTACTTTGTGAGAGAGTAAAAAATGTGGACAAGTCTGAAAATAATCTGAGGGCAGTGCATTGTCTAGGAACACCGTGAGGTTTGGCTTGGCAAAGTGCCTGTAAAACATTCATCCCATTTACTTGCATTTTCAGTTTTGACAAAATATTTTAAGAAGTAGAGTTTAAAAGAATTACTCCTTGGGCTTTCCTATGTGCGAGCAGTGTGATGTTTGCTGTATTTTACTGATTCTGTAGGGATATCCCAATTTTAAAAGCTGGACCACAGCAAAGGCACCTTCCCAGTGAGCAGAGTGCAGAAGGCAGTTTTGAAGAGGTGTGAGCACAGACAGCTGTCTTGGGATGATTTGAAATTCTCATTCTGTCTTCTGGAAGTGTGTGTGTGTCTGTGTGTGATGTATCTGTTACATATCTTAACCTGAAAACCCAGAAATGCAGTATTTCTGCTTTACAGCAGTCTGAAGTGATAGTGAAACTTCCCTCTTTATTGTCTCGTTTGATTCTTTTAAAGTGTTATTGATGGGAGCTGCAAAATAAATAGGCTGAGTGACAGACTTAAAAATTAATGAAACCTTGAAATTTACAAAAATATTATAAGTATAGAAGTATGTATAAGTATATATGTAGTATGCGTAAGTATATATAGGTACATAAGCATAAAAGAGTGTGAGTTTGTAAACTTATAAATATAATAAATTATAAATACAATAAATATAATAAACATTAAAAGTTTATAAACTTATATTAAAAGTTTATAAACATAAAGAAGTTTTTAAAAGTTTCATGACCTTTGGTCATGGAAACTGCAAGCAAGATTTTTTTTACCCAGGACTGCTACACTTCCTGCATTATTCAATCTGCAGAAGGCTGAGAAAAATCCTTCTTGGAACACAGACTAGTGTGTTTTATGGGAACTGATAATTTTGCAATAGGAAAATGTCACCACAGCTTATCACAGTAAAGCTTTGTGCATTTGCTTTAAGAGCACTTAGCACACTGAAATTTTGTGTATATGCACACATCCATGTGAGAACTCTCAGGGAGAGAAAGAGAAATGCAACAGAAACAGAAACAGCATCAGCAAAAATGGTCTGCTTTAGTTAGGCATGACTGGCATCATTAGATCTTTCTCAAAATTGATGTTAAACTTATAGTACTAAAATAATTACAGTATCCCAGGGGGGAAAAAAGAGTAACTTGGTCAAGTATTTGAAATGTGAGTGGAAGTGTAATCCTCACCTGAACAGCCTAGAGGATGGTAGAAATTTGGGGTCCAGTTCTGGTTTTGCCCATCTGTAGAAATGAACCTACTTAGGTTCATCTCTAGAAAATTCTCAGCCACTCAGATGTCCATCTCATAAATTTTTTGCCAAGACAAAAGATTTTCTTGCAGAGTGACAAAAGTGGGTTTTTTTCAGTTAGTAGATTACCAAAATAGCATTTTGAGCAGGACTATGTCTCAGCAAGAATAAAATCACAAAATGAAAAGTAGATGTCTCAATTCAGTGCATGGAGAGAAAATGAGATTCAAATCAAGACCTTTTTTATATAGAAATAAAATTATTTTGGCTGTTATTTTTGCTGCATTGAGAAAATACTCTGGGCATCTGCCTTAGCCTTAGCCAGATACATGATAATACAAAATATGACAGAGGCATTCAAAGGAGTAACCCTCACTATCACAGTGGTCATGGTTGGTAGAGCTGAATCTTGTGTTCAGTTTCAGAGATGGTTATAAAGTAATTCAAGCAGTTATAAATATTATTTCTTGGTAATATCATGATGCTTCAGAGTTAAGAATGACTTTGACATTGCAGATGTGGAGAGCTGTTTACGAGTCACCAGATGCAAACAAATCATTCAAGGACTCCCTGAACACAACTATGTTGTTCTGAAATATCTGATGTGCTTTCTCCACATGGTGAGTATGGGCAAAATTCTCTAAATTCTAAAAATTTCTATATCTGCTCTTGTAAATTCAAAATCTAACATTTCCACAAAAGGAAAAACAGAATAGTTTAAAGAATCTGGTGAAGTGGTAGTGCAGTACTTAAGATTTACTTCTCTAGACCAAATTTGGGGTACAGAGCCCTCCAGCAGGGGTACGAATCAGTGCTCAGCTGTAGTCTGGCCATCCCTTCACCATGAAATTCTTTAGATGTCATGAAAACTACTGGGCACATTTAAATTAACTGTGCAGGCACTGGTATATTTACAAATCCCATTATTCCACTCCACATTCACAAGATTTTTTAATTTAGTTTTTAATTTAGTTTTTCAGTTGGTTTTTTTTTCCCTATTTTGGAGTGAAAAAAAACGTGAAAATAGTGGTTGTATAATATTAGGTGCCGGAGAAAACATAGGTGAAATCACTGGTTTTTCCTGTGGTATAAATCTTGGGCAACTAAAACATCAAGTAAATTAGTGTTATTTTAGAAAATTATATAATATTATTAGGTTTTAGAACAATCACCAGAAAAATACCTTATATTAAATCTTTAAAACAGCATTTCCCTGCTTAAAATAGCCATTCATTACTAGTGTTAAATGAAAAATTTAGAATGCGAGGATTTTGCAAGGATTTTTTTATGTTTCAGAATAAATTAAATCACAAGTCTTCTGTCCTGCTTTTTTGATTTGCTGATTTCTTTTAACTGATTTCTGGAGAACTCGTGAGGGTTTGGGTTTGGGAAACATCAACTGTGAACAGTTCCACATTCAGCCTTGTGGCACAGCTTGGCTGTGCAGAAAAGGACAGTCACAGGGCTGTACATTTCCCTCCTTCCACCTTATCCACTGCATTGCCTTTTTCAGACCACAGTTTTCATTTGTTTTAGGTGCCTAAAATGAAGGGTCATGGTGTAGCTGGCACCTAAAGCAGGTGATCTCTCCTTCAAAAGCCCAAAGAGCCACCACAGCAGTCATGTCTGGGAATGATGCTGATTTTCACTAGTGAGGTAATTGGCCCTCAGCAGCTCCTCTTGGGCTACAGTCATGTTGGCCATATTTTAGCCAACAGTGTATTTCAGAAACAAGGGCATTTAATCCCTTTTTCTGTCAAAATACTATCAAAAAGCAAGATTAAAGGATAAACACATCAATACAACCAGCTGTTGCTATAATACCCACATGTTCATTTACTTTTGCCTGGCTGAACTTTAAAGCTATCAAGGAAATCTTCATGTCATTTACTATTATTTTAGCAACTGATATCTCTCCTCAATGTTATGAAACATGTAAGTGACTTTGTTCCAGTAATAGCTGCATCATCTTAATGCACTTCTTAGAGCTGAGCACTTGATGTGTTAATGAGGTGTGCAAAAGCACCACACACTATTTTCTGTAATTGGGCAACAGAATACAACATTATTTCTGAGTAGGCCTTATTATGTCAAGCACAGCATCAAGTGATACTAGTGCTCACATCTGCAATTTTTGCTGATCCATAGTTTCCTTCCTTAATGTCTCAGGGAATATTTGTATTTGGAAAGGTCAAGGGAACATGAAACACTCTCAGAGCTAGAGATTTCTATTCATTGCAGACTGGTGTGCTGCACAAGCCTCCACAATTCACACTTTAACAATAATCTTAGTTTTTACCTGCAAGCATCAACCTTCTTCTGCCTTATATATAAAAGGCAATTTAATTCTTCCATGAGCTGAGTTTTGAGTAGTGCAAGAGGTACTTGTAGCAATTTCATTAAGTGGGATGAATTGTAATCACTAGGTACAGGTTTTGAACACTCCAAGTTTGAAACAGGCTTGTGAAAGAAGAAAAAATATCCCTATTTTCTCTGCAGTCTCAACCACTTTGCTTCCTTCTAGTCCAAGAGTGCTACAGCAAGACAGCACAACTTATACACAGTAACAGATTTGAATTTCAAAAACAGGTCCGAGTTCTTTAGCTTGAGATTAGTAGTGATTTTGCCAGTAATGAGCCCAGTGGTGAAAGGGATGAATCAGCCAGTTCATCCCTACCTTGCAGTCCTGACTGCTACAGGTACCCAATTCTGAAGCAACAAATCATTTAGTAGGAAACTCCAGTTGTATTTTTTCATGACAGTCTAAGACTAAAGAAGCAGGAGAATCCCTAGAGGCTTACATTTCCCCTACCTGCTGCTGAGTTCTGTCCCTGCAATCATGCCTGATGTGGGGAAAGTATGGATGACTTCCCTGAAAGAACCATTGCAAAAACTTGCTGAATTCAAATTGTCAAACCTGGACCACCTAGAAAATGGACAAGGTTTGGGGTCCATGAGCTGTGCTTCTGTAACCTAAGGAGCAAATTTAAAACCAAATGCAAGGTATAATAAATTGCTCTGAATTACTGTTTTGTCTCAACGACCTGTCCAATTGAAAAGTATAATTACCTTCAGTAAAACTTGGGGGTAGCTGGAGATGATGGGGCACCTTGGGCAGGATCAGATGACAGCCTCACAGAGCAGATACAAGAAGGTGGCACATTTGCAAAGTAGCTGACAGTGGGGAGTAGAAACTTAAATTTCAGTCAGTTGGTGGGGGTGTTTTAATATCTACTAATTTTCTTTTGAAAGTGTTTTGCAGAGTTCCTTTCAGCATTGTGATTGAGAAACCAAAGAGACAGTGATGCTGTATTTTTAAAACATAGCAGTAATTGGCTGTTTCTATCCTCTGTATTTAGCAGTTTAAGTTCATGAGGGGGTGTAGTGGCTGCTTCACTCCTCTAGGAGCTCTAGGCTGCCTCATCAGCCCTGAGGTTCAGAAACCAGTGCTGTACCCATGGGCAGGCTCTGCTGCCCTCACTGGTTCCTCCTCAGTACAGAATCATGTCTTGTCTCCTGTCTCCTGCCTGCACAGTCCTGTTCATGCCTGTGTTTGCCAGGTTTCACAGGAGAGCATCTACAACAGGATGACAGCATCCAGCCTGGCCTGTGTGTTCGGTCTGAACCTGATCCGGCCCCCGAAAGGGAACACGTCCCTGAGTGCCTTGGTGCCTGTGAATCTCTTCACTGAGCTGCTGATAGAGTTCTACACCAACATATTCAACTCCAGAACAGTGCCTGGTGAGGTCTTACCTTAGTGCTCCCAGAAGGGAAAATGAACAAGGCTGCCTGAGGGAAAGGTCTCTTGGATGGGACCTTTGTGTTTAGGGCTCTCCTGTGATAAAACATTTCTACACAGAGTAAAGTCTCTATATCTTTCCAAATACCAAAGATGCTGGGAGACGACTGGTGCCCTGTATATTGCCATCACATGGGGAGAATATGAACATTTTAAGACCAATAGATCAAAGTGAATCCCCTTACTAAACTTGAGCAGCTGACAAAAACTGGTCTGTTAAAAAAGCATGCCAGGCTGTCATTCCTTTGGGGATCTGGAGACTTTATTCTGTGACATTATTTTCTGCATGGGCAGAGGTCATTTCTGAACCACTCCTGAATGTATATCTTCCTTTTATTTTCTATGTTTTTTCTACTTTTTATTTGAATACAAATATATTAATAATTACCCTAATTACCCTACTAAGTTAATAAAGGTGGAATCAATTTTTAAGAATGTTTTTGAACTATTTTTCCATATACTTAAGTATTTTCTTTTACACAAAGAGATGTGGGCAATTATGGCACATCGGGTTAACAAGTACTATGAAGAATAAAATGTTTCCTGTGTAATTTGAATTGTGCAGACAGCTGACTAATTATGCTTCCAAATATCTAATATAGGCAGTTAGTCACTATAGCTGCACATGCAAAATTTGTCAAAACTTTTTCTTGTAAGTTCAAATAAGGAACAACAATCCTCTAAATTGTGGGAGTTTTCGTCTAAAATCTTGGAATCTTAATTGGTGGAATTGTATTGGTGAGTGCATAATACAGAATATAGACTAACTTTGAGTACATCCAGTGTTTGGACTACATTGTTTTTGCAGATTGAGTTGATAGAAATTTCAAATTTCTTTAGAAAGCAGTAAGAACAACAACTTGGATAATATACCTAATATCATTTTTACACATTGAAAATCTGTTATTAGTCCCAATGTGAATAATTAGCCAACATAAAGGGAGAAATTTCAGTGTTTTCTTTCTGACTATGCTGTGAATATTGCTTGTGTTTGCTGAACTCTAACAACCTACTGTTCCATTGTTTAACATTGGCAATGGCATGTGTTAAACAAGTTACCATTACAGTTGCCTGTAGAGCAAAAGATAATTAGCCAATGTTAAAAAAGGTAAGTGGTGTTTTCCCTATTGCTCTAGCCATCCTGCTTCTGTACAGAGCAAATGAAACAGAGGGAATATTTAGATTGCAGTAAAATAGTCTCAGGAGGACCTTCTCCTCTGCCAACACAGCCACTCTTTATCCCCCAGGTTTTAGTGAGGTGAGGATTTGTGCTTCTGTCCTTCCTCTTGGCAGCTGGAAATTCCCAGCCTGTGTGAAGAGTGCAACAAAATCTCTTGTTGCAGAGGGTGAAGAGGATTTGTTCCTGTCTCAGGAAATAACCAAATATTCAGGAGGCTGTGGAATATTTGGTGTGCCAGGCCTCCATTTGCCCAGTAGGTGTCATCTATAGCATTTGGCAGTGATTAAAATTTGAAAAATGGAGGCTTTAAAACAAGATGAGTTAGGACCAACTTCTGATGGCACAGCTGTGTGTTTGCTCCTATTCCTCAAGTGTCATAAAGACAACATGTGGCTTCTGAATATCTGTAAGTAATAACCACCTATGGCTCCCATTTAAATATAAAATCTGGCATATTACACAGAGAATAATTAACAAGAATTCAGGACTGTTGCAGTTGAGCAGAATGAAATTGCCAAGGACAAAACTATCATAATTTCATATTGCAACTTACCAGCTTTATGGCTGTGTGAAGGCCTCCAGGCTTTGTTATATTGAAACTCAGACATAGTTATGCTCAGCATTGCTCAGCAGCTTGGTTCTGTACGTCAGCATCCTGTTTTGATAGGGGAGGAATTTGGCCTCTGGGAATTAACAAAACCACAGTATTCTACCTCCTTCTAACTTTGGTCAAAATACATACACATTAGTTTCACTGTCTGTAAAGAAAATACAGGAACACCTGGCATTAGAAGGGTTCATTGGGATTAAATACTGGTAAGGCCTATCAAAGGGTTGTTTTCCATTTCCTCATGTCCTTTCTTTAAAATCCAGCAACACCAAATGGCTTTTGGTCTGCAGGCTGTGTTGTGTTATGGGAATGGGAGTCCTGGACAGCTGTAGCACAGGAAGAGAGCAGAGCCCTGTGGATTGAAATCCTGAGTGCATGGAAGTCAGCTTGGCTCAAAACGTCCCCAGAGGCAGGTAAGGGCTCCCACATAGATTGAGTTTTCCCCCTCATCCTAGGTTTGGAGACAACAGCAACTTGCCCAGCTGCAGTTGTCAGAACACAGTTGTCTCTGACCCCTTGACTTTTACAAAGAATAAGTACAAGCTGCAGGCATCCCTTCAGCTGATTTGCCTGTCTATGGACACTTGAGATGATGGTTAAAACCAGACTCCCTCTTTCAGTATTGGTCACAGGCTAAACTCCAGCTCTTCCTCTCAGTACTTTGTAAACTAGCATTTCCTAGCGATCTATAGCTCCTCTCATTTAGTGAATGAAGAACCAAATGGTGCCCTCTCCTGTCAAGGTCCCTTTTCTCTTCAAAGAACAGATAACACCTGTTATCTGTTATCCCAGTGAGGGTCATTTGGTGCTGCTTAAGAGGACCAGAAGCTCTGGTTCTGACTGCCATTAGCTGTGCTGGGGACAGAGTGAGGAGGGACAGGACACAATCTCACCTGAGGCCAGCCTGAAATGAGCCCCACAAAGATGTATCGAGCTGGGAGGGCAGGCCTGCAACTCCTCGGAAATGGCTTAAGGAGATTTGTCAGACAGCTCTTCAGGTGTGTTTTGTAAAGAAATGTTTTAATGGAAGAGAAAATAACAAACGATAAAAAACAAAACAACAAAAGCCGTGCACAGTGCAGAGAAACCTCCAGCACCTGCTGAGACACCCCAAAAAGCCCAGAACAATTCTGTGCTCTTTCTTATGTATGCAGCGATCAAGGAGGGACAATTTTGCTTGCTGCCCAATAGAAACAGCCACAGGTTTTGGGAAACATTCCAAAGATCCAATAGATGCCCCTGTGCTGGCACTGAGCCAACCACAGTGAGGGAGGCACAGAAGGTTCTGGTGCTTCTCCCATATAAATTTGGAGGTAAATTGAACCCCCCTTCCCTACATAGAAAGAATCTTTGTAGGAATGCGATGCAGCAGGGCTGGGGCTCCTGCTCCCCTCTGCCTTGCTGCCTCCCCAGCAGGCAGCCTGGGGAGGGACTCATCTCCACCCCAGCCTTTCCCTACAGGGTGCTGACCACGGGGAATGGACTCTCCCACACTAAAGGTACCTGGCTACAAATTCCTGGTGATGAGACCCCAGCTCTGTCCCCAGCCCTGGAGGAACTGGTGAAATTCTGCATTTCTGGCAGAACCCCCCACCCCATCTCTGTCCTGAGTGCCAGACTTAACTAAGGCATTAAATCAGCTCACATGAATTATTCAGAAGGGTTTGGACTGAAATCCATGTTAGAGAAATATATGTTTCAAATTTCCTGACTCTAAGAGGAGTCCTGGAGGTGTCCCCTGCAGTTACTTTGATAACAGTTTCTCTTTACAAATGATAATTGCACGATTCAAGCTTTTGTACAGTGTGGCCTTGTGAACTCTTCTCTTGTATCAAAGAACAATTTTCAGATCATTTCCATAGCAAAAAGAAAGTGATTATGGAGATAATCTGTTGAAAACACACATGCTGGATTTTAGTTGAAAACAATAAAATGCAGTCATGAAATGAGAAATCAAATGTTACCTAGCTGACAATATATAGAGAATAAATTGCCTAAGCATTTTAGTTTACTGAACTGTTTAGTTTACTGAGCTAGGAATTGAAAATTGGTCCCAAGATTAGTGTGATTATCAGGACACCTCTAGCAACAAGCACCAAAAGAGAAAGGGAATACTTTTCTACCCTGAATCTGTGAAGAAACGAAAGAAGATTGAACAGTGTCATTAACCGAGGGGGCCCTTTGCAGTTCTTACAAAAAAAGTTCCATAAATGGGTATCACTTACATGTGTGCAGATGATCTGTCTGGGTGTGCTGCAGTCCTGGAGCAGCATTCATCACAGAATCTCCCAGAGCCTTAGAAACTTTAATATATTCATCCATCCATGAGGAGAGTAATAATGGAAAAGCTCCCGATATTTTATTCGCATGATCAGTGTGTACTTAGGTAGCAAGTTCAACTTTTAATGGGACTGATGGTACAATCACACAAAGGGTTTGTGTTAGTATTTTGGGTTTGTGTTAGTATTTTGCCATGGAAATAAATGCTTGTGTTACCTGATAGTAATTCATCTTACCAGTATGCTCGGTGGCATTTGAGCAGGGATTTATTTGCATTTACCATTGTACAGCACCTAATGGGTGCTGGAAAGCCTTACTCAGCTATGCAGTGCTGTTCAATTTCAGTGTGTGGCTTTGCCACAGCAAAACCTGCTGCTACTATTACGTTGTTGGTCTCTGGTGTTGAAGGCAAATTTGTGGAGTAAATTCAAATCAGGAAGCTCTGAGTTGAGCCCCCTGGAGGCAGTGACATCTGCCTGTCTTTGATAAGAATTTCTGAGAGTGAGAGCAAAGTACTTAGAGTGAAATTAAAAGCTTTGATCTGTTTTTTTTTTGTTTCATCATTATTTCATGTTTGAGTCTTTTACATGTGCCTTTCAGTTCTTCATTAGGCTGTAGTTTTTAGTTAACACTCCAGCACAGAGCAGACACCTGGCAGCCACGCAGCAGGGCACTGCTGGCTCCAGCCTGAGCCCACTCAAATGAAACTGGTGATGGACACACCCAGAGTGTCATTACCTCAAAGAAAGTGACCCTCTGACCCAGCACACTGGGGCAGCCCCAAACACCCAGGACACACAGCACAGGTAGAACTGTTTAGACTGGAAAAGAACTTTTGAGTCCAGTGACTAACTTAGAAATGCCAAGTCCACAAGTGCCATGTCCTCAAGTGCCACATTTACAAGTCTTTTAAGTATTTTCAGAGATGCTGTCACTTGTTTCCTAGCAGCAAAGCCTGACTCCCACCTCACTGGGAACTGTAGAGAGCAAGAAGTTCCCCCTGAGCCTCTTTTTTCCCAGGCTAAGCCTCCCCAGATCCCTCATCTTCTCCTGTGCTCCAGAGCCTTCCCTAGCACTGATTCCTTCTCTGGACATGCTCCAGCCCGTCAGTGTCTGCCTTGTTGTGGGGACCTCAGAACTGGACACTGCACTCAGGTGTGGCCTCAGCAGTGCCCAGCACAGGGACAGTCACTGCTCTGGTCCTGCTGGACACCTTATTCCTGATCCAGGCCAGGTGTCCTTGGCTTCCTGCCCACCTGGGCACACCTGGGCTCATGTTCAGCTGTTGCCATCCAGCAGCTTTGCAGCCACTCTGTGCCAAGCCAGTTTCACCAGATGGCTGATGTCAAATCCAGTCTCAACCCAGATGAAATTGCACAGCCTTCACTTGGCTGGTTGTGTCTCTCTCTTCCACAGAACTCTGGCTGGATGAGGTTCCTGGAGGCCCTCAGGACAGGGACAGGGGAAGGGCAGCTGGGGTAGAAGCAACCAGTGGCCACCTTGGCAACTGGACGAGCATCAACTGCAACTGAACTGCCATCAGCTGTGTTTCTAGCAGGAATGTTGAGGGGAAAGGGGATTTATTGCAGCATTTTAAGCCCAAAGATGAAATGCAAAAGTGAATTAAAATTTCTGGAGTGCAGTATTTCTGCTGCATTTAAACTGCAAAGAATCATCTGCAATTTGCCAGCGCAAATGCAAACAACAAGTTCAAAGGGCAGTGGCATCTTTTTTGTTGTTTTTCCTTCTCCTTAGCTAGAATGTATTATAGTAAGCTTGTGTACACTTTGTAGTATTTTTTCCTGTCATGACAATTTAGTTTTTGTTTGCTTTTTAAGGGAGGGAAAAAATCCCAACTCTTGCTTTAATGATCTTCACCATGGTGAACTTAAAAGTGCCTTACAGCAGGGGAGTCTGGCATTTTTTGTTTGCATCAGTCAGTTGCTAGTGATTGATCTCAGAAGCCAGGCTTCATTTTCTAAGCAAAATAGGCTGCAGTTGGAAAAACCTGATTAAAGTGAGTAGAGTTTTGTCTGATGTGGCTATTGCCACTCATTTCAGTGTAATTACTTCCTTTCCAGCTACAGATGACATGCAGAACACAGAACAAAAAGTACATATCAGTTTATAACACATTCTTCTTAAAGTTTAAGTGATCTTAATAGGCCATCAAACTACTGGAGAAGCGTTTGGCATGAGGAATGAACTTCTGATCCAGCTGCTGTAGTCTGTGTTGCCATCCTTGCACAGAAGTCTGCCGTGGGAGAAGATGCTTGCTGAGCTGACATTGTTATGAAATCACCTTGCAATATCTCATTAAAATTCCTCCTGTGATTGTAAACTAAATACTAAAAAAAATTGAGTAATCTTGACTTTGCTTCCTGACTTCTGAGCATTCAGGTCCCAGTGGCCTCTCCCTCCAAAGGATCTGAAACCTTGAAACAGCTGAGATCCTGACACAAAAATTGCTCATTCTGGCATTGCTCTGTGTTACTTCCCAACACAGAGAAGTGTTCCTTTTCCTCTCACTTCTGCGAGATAAGAGACAGTGGGCAGGAAGAATTGGTGAAATTACATTTGGAGAGGTGCAAATACAAAACTGACAGGCTCAGAGGACGCGCTTCATTCAAATGGCGATTTGCAGAGCAAGATAACTCAGGGCACATGAAAAGGTCCTGTGCACAGAAAACAGTCTGTCAGGGTAAAATGAAGAGCCCTGAAGCTGTGAAGTCTGGCATAGCTGTAAAAATAACTTTCACTTGGGAGGGGAGGCTGGGAACCCTGCAGCTCCTGATTCTTTTCAAAGACAATGCCCATACCACAGCAAGGAACACAGAGGCTGCCGTGACTCCTGCAAATCTCCACCAAAACCTCAATTTAAAATACTATCAAAGATTAAAGGCTGCACTCTCTTGCAACTGCATTAATTATTAAGGCAGCATGCAGAGCTCTGTAAATGGCTCCTTTCTGTTGGCAGAGCAGAGTTTAAAGGTTAGGATGGTGGCAAACAGATGATGATGATGATGATGATGATGATGATGATGATGATGATGATGATGATGCTGACATAGGATTTGCGAGTTTTCTGGCATGGGGGAGCGTTGTTCTAATACTGGAAGCAATGGCAGGAAAAATGAGCCTGCCTTCCATGTGGCAGGGGCTGGGAGAGAGGAGGGGGCAGCTGAGCTGTAGAGGAAGCAGGAGGGCAGTGCTGAGCTCCCTTGCCTCTTGCAGCCTGAAATTAAACAGTAAAACTGCCAGGAGGTGAAGACAAGGCAACACAATCCCAGACAAAAAAACACCCTTTCCCCTACCCCTGACAAGAAAACCCCAACCCTGTTTCTGCTCTGCATAAGCACTAGCCACTGTGGCAGGTTTTGTGCAGATGTGACAGTGTTTTGCTTTAATTTGATTAATTTTATTGGGAAGAAGTTCCATCCCTTCCACCAAGCAGAAACCAGCCAACCCCACTAGGGCCCTCTCTCCCTGTTTCTTTACTAAAGTTGTAAAGTGATGTATAAATTACTTTACCAAGTATGGTCACCACACATTTGAAGAGCACCTGAGAGTGCAGGTATGAAAGCAAAGCCCAGGGGTCTGGAGGATGGGCAGTTATTCCAAGAGGTGGGAAGCCAAGCACAGGACTGGACAGGTGCCTCTGCCTGGGAGACACAGAGGCCTCAAGGAAGAGGCCACCCTCTGGCAGAAAGCAGAAAGCCCTGTACTCGTTCTTGCAGCACCTAAGTTAGAAAAAGGAACACAGTGGTGGAGAAATCAGCACCCCTGTTCTTCAAGTCGTTTCTCCTGCCCCAGGGAGAGTCAGGCCAGGGAGGGGTCCCTGACCAGGCCCTGGGCTGGCCATGTGTGACCCTCGGCAGCAGAGACCACCACAACAATGCCAGGAAATTGTCAGTCAAGTTTAATGCATCATAAAGAAGTAAAACTACATTGGCATATTTAGGACAAACACTTTTTTTTTTTCTATGCACACTATCCACTGGACAGCCCCCTTTTCAAAATAACTACTTTTAACAGTTGAAGACAGTTCTTCAGAAATTCTTCACATATTCAACCTTCCACACTTTTCCTTTTTTTTTTTAATTTGTCGGAGAAGGAAAAAAAAAATATGAAACCTGAAAACATCTACATTGCAAGCCACTCAGAATGCATAATTGCATACATTAACCAATGTATAACAACTGTGTTTTACTTAGTTCATTTTGTTCATCAATAAAAGAATATAAAAATCTTGTTCAATCGAGTGTTGTGTATTAAAATAGATTTGTATAGTACTGCACAGTTTCTCCCGGAGTTGTGAAAATGGTTGAAGGGACCACGCGCTGCCTAGTGATGGGCAACAGAAAAAGCCAGTCCCTCACGTGTTTATTTTTTCAAATTAAAAAACAGAAAAGGCTACTCGGCACCGTGTGATTGCTGATGTGAGAGACTGACCTTGTGTCCTGTTCTGTGGCTTTCCAGAAGAACCTGCTGTGCTAAGGTGGAGAACTCGTGAGGACAGGGCCAGCTGAGCTGGGAAACGCGGGGCGCCCTCGCCGCCTCCGGCAGCCGCAGGGACAGGGCCAGGCAGGACCTTCAGCATCAGGAAGAGCAGCTACTAACACAGGCAGGTGCACTGGGATTGCTCAGGCTAATGCTGAACACTTCCCAAATATGCTAAAATCCAACAAAATGTTAAAAAGGAGTCAAGTTTCCAAAAACCAAATCCTCCAAACCCTTTTCATTTTCCATGCCCTGTCCCTCCCCCAGAAGTCTTGAGTTTGAGTCTCCAGTTCAAGAAACAATCCCTTGAGGCAGTTTTTTTTCTCCTGTACCATTTCAGCAGATATTTCTACAAAAAAAACCAAACCAAACCAAAACAAAACAAAAAAAACCCAAACAAACAAAAAAACCCCAACCAAACCAAAAAAATCATGTTAAATATCTTCAACAATAAAAATGCAGTACAAAAATGTAAAGTTATCTTTTTTTGGCATATTATCTGTACTGACAAAAAACAAACCCCAGAATATTTATTTGCTTTTTTTTCTTTAAAAAAGAATCCAAAATTAACAAAAAGACAGAAACGCACAAAATAATCTCTTTAAAAATAAAACCCATACTGTCAAAGTTATCCACTCTTATGGTTGATGCTAAACCTTGCACAAAAACTCCATGAGAAAAATACACTGATAGCAAAATAAGTAAAAAGGACCTGCAAAAGGAGTTTTACAGTCGTATTTTTTAAATATTTCAAAACGCATATACAGAAGCATCAGCATGAAAATACTTCAATATTTTACTAGAAATGCTAACTTCATACAGTTTCTTTATTTAAATATCTGCAATTCTCAAGTCTAATAATATGGGAAAAAGAAGATCTTTTGTTTCCAAGGCTCTGTGAGTGTCCGTGATGCTGTTGTGGTCACAAGGACCCCATCTCCAGGTCACCTGAATCAAACCTGTTCCTCTGAAAACAACCCATGGCAAGTGCTAAGCAGCTCACTTGCTGCTTATCTCACCAATCCCCCCCACACACAGCTTTCAGCCCCACTACTTCTCTAATACCTCACTAACTCCTCTCCCCTTAGAGCAGAAAGCCTGTCTGCCACCAAAAAAGGCTCTCCTGCTTCCTATCAGCCACGCTTTTCGTCTTCATCCTCGGTCATCAATACATTAAGGCCAACATAACAAAACAAAATGTCCTAAGCACTGAAGGTCTTGGCAAATACGAAACCGCAGCACAACCTGCAGCCACAGTGACCTGCAGACTGGGCTGGCTGCTCTGCAGGTCTCTGAGGGCATCAAAACCCAGCCTGCTCCCTCTGTCCTTTGTTCCAGCTTCAGCTCCCCTCTGCTCCCGTGCATAAAGTTTCTCATGGCCCCTTCCTCAGACCTCCCCGGGCTGGCTCCTGTCAGTTGTTACCCTGTGATGGCTGCAGGGCTTTGTGCATGGCAGCAGAGGCAGCAGAGGGTTTGATCCAGGGGATGGAGAGCAGGGAGGTGGTGGTGGTGGTCGTCATGGTAACCTGAATCATCTGCTCATTTTGTATCAGTCTAATGAGGGTTTTGAGACGTTCCAGTGATGACTGAGTCCCTTTCTGCTGGGCCATCAGGCTGGTTTTTAGCTCTAAGCATTTCTGTCAAATAAAGAGAAGGGGAGAGAGAAGGAATGACTGAGAATACATTCAAAGTGGTGTCAAACATCTCTCCGAACATCCTTTGGTGTCTTGGGTGCGTGTTGTGCTCAAATGAAGTATGTTCTCCTTTGGGAAAGCAAAACCAGCTTAACAAATGGAGTGATCAGCAGTGCTACAATCATTGCAGCAGCTGTCTGAGGGAACAATGTTCTTCCCAGGCACAGGCATTGGGAGGGTGTTTCTGACTCCATCCTGCACACAGCCCCACAGAGATGCTGGCACAGAAGTGCAGTAGCTGTTACTGAAATAAAGCAGCAGCACTCAGGCCTCTCCCTCTTACCAAAGGACCCTCATAAATGCTTGGTGGGTGAACCTCATCAGGGGGCATCTCATATGTGCCACACATTTCAGGGAATAGGCACTGTGAGGATACATTAATCTCACTGAACACGATGTCAATATTTTTCTGGCAGAAAACTTCGCTCCAAGACACAACTGTTACACCAGAGCACTCACAGGAAAGCTTTCATCCCTCAGGGTGACCAAACTGTGGTGGCTTGAAATAAAAACCTCCATGCAAATGGGCACCAGAGCAGGAGCTAAAAAAAGGCATCCCAAATCCTCCAATTCTCCAAGAAGAGATAGGAAAAGTCAGAAATTCTCCTTTCCCTCCCCAAACATGGGCTGCATCCAGCACCCCGTTCTTCTGTGAGGGACAGACCCCCACCCTGGATCTGTCTGCAGGATGGAAGGGGTCAGCAGCCTCTAATACCTGAACCCTTTCTCTCTGTTTTCTTTCTCCCAGTGTGCCCAGGATTGCCCACACTGATCTCTTGTCTGCAGACTGCTCCTCTCTGGCTGTGGTCCAGACTGCCCAGGGGTGGGGATTCTCCAGTCCTGGGGAACTGGGAGATGCTCACATGGAAATCAACTTGTTTGGAAAGCAACTGTGTGGAGCTGCTCAGAGGCTGGTTAAGAGAGATGAAATTTCAGATGAAAGATAAATTATGTCCTGTTTTTACCATTGCAGCTGTGGGGTGTATGAGAGTGTTCTTTTTCATATAAATCTCTGTTAAAATGTCAGAAGGAAATTGCTCTGTGCTGGGACACCCTTAATTTATTTTCTCCTTTCAAGTGGATACATTTCCAATAAATATAATCATTGGCTGATATTACCATTTAAATAAGACAGTGTTCCCCACTGAAAAAACATGATTCTGCTTAGGTAGAAACCTTACTGGTTTTGACAGCCATGACACACACCTGAGAGCTGACAGCTTTTCTTTATCCAAATTCCTCAGCCCACTGCACTCCCCTGCCTGCTACAGAGATGTGTGGTTCCATTAGTGCTATACACATGTACAGGGAACACACAGTGATGTCTTTTAATAAGTTATTGCTTTTCCTTCCACTCTGTTTTACGTGATAAATATTTTAACATGCCTCCTCTGGATAACTGCAGTGGTAAAACAAGCAGTGACCAATTACTCCTGCAGCTGCCACTTTGATTTTTCCAGGGTAAGGAAGTACCTAATATTTATTGAGGCTGCCATGCAAACTAACAGCGACCTCTTAGGAGGGAGGTAGCCCCAGACAGTTCCTTCAGCTACGAAGGGCAGGAATTAAGCTTTGAATTCAGCCCATTCAGCCAGAGACTGCTCCTTGTAGCACAATATGTGTGGAAGATACCTCCAGACAACATTTAGCTTTGAAATGAGTTTGGAGAGACAAAACAGTCCATGTCCAGTCATGGAGAGATGCTACAATATTCAGTAAAGTGCTTATTTCTACTTAATATCAAGAGGTTTGAGCTAATGGACAAGCAGCAGCCACCAAAGGACACTCCTGTGACTGAACTTTTCACCTGGAGGATGGAAGTGCCTTGGGTAGCTCAGAGCTGTGGGTACAGCTACAAGGAACGCAGCCATGGCTGTTTGTGGAGTTTTGTTTGTGTGTGTTTTGCCACAGGAATTCAAGGGATTTCTCCTCCTCAGCCTGCCTCAGAGTGGTTTACTTTTGCGCATAAAGAAAATTCACATGTGCTTCCTGAGAGGGAAACACATTTACACTTGAAAATCTATTGCTTGGGAGCTTGAATCATTTTCTAGCCACAAAACCCCAAAATTTTGGGTTTAAATTCTTTATAAACATCTCTTCAGGAGACTCTGTATCCCCATCAGGTGTCCTACCTTCACTGCACTGTTGAGAAGTCGATCTTTCTCTTCTAACTGTCTGTGCTCACTCTTCAGCTCACTGCTTCTCTTTAATAACTTTCTCTTTTCTTCTTCTTTGACTGTGGAACAATAAGATTAAGGATGCAGAGGTTAGGGATGTGCTGTGCACTTGAGGACAGAAAGCAGAAGCAGCTATTTTCCATGGTGAGTTTTAAGGTCTCATTAGCCTTTGTCAGCAGGTACAGCCAAAGAAATCTGGAGTTTCTGCTTGCAGGCATTTCTTGACCAGAAGGGTGGTTGGGCATTGGCAGGGGCTGCCCAGGGAGGGGGTGGAGTCCCCCATCCCTGGAGGTGTCCATGGAACAGCTGGATGTGGCACTCAGGTGTCCATGGATGTGGCACTCAGTGCTCTGGGCTGGGTGACATGGTGGAGTCAGTTACAGACTGGACTCGATGACCTGGGAGGTCTTTTCCAGCCTGAATGGATCTGGGATTCTATGCCTGTGTCAGTGGTTAGCACACAGGAGGACAACCCCCAAGGTACAGTGCACCTTTAAGGTGAATTAAAATTCATCCTTAGACCACATGAGATCCTGGAGGTCCCCAGTAAAGAGGTGAACAGTATTTAGGAAGAGGCCAGGCCCTTGGAATGGCAATAGTTGGTGACCCTGGCAGACAAGCACAGTTATAACTGTGGCAGACCTCCAGAAAGGTCCTTACAAATATGATCTAATGCCCCAAACAGCCAATTATAGGAGTGCAGCAGTGAGTTAAAACACAATAATGCTCAATGCACAGCTGTCACACAGCATGTGACTCAAGTGGCTGCCACACCATGTGACAGTGAAACAATTAGAAGCTGGCATTGCTGTGGTGTCTGGGACAATAGCCTGGCACTGTCCTACACACCCACTTACACAGCTCTGCTTAGCCTGGCTGCCTCACAGTGATTCTGCCCCAAAATCCTGTTTGCAGCCCTGTTCCAGGGAAGGCACCATTTTGATGATGGCTTCCTCCAGAGAGTGAAGTTCCTGAGAGAACTCAACTCTGGACTTCCTTATGGAGAGAAGATGGCAAAGGAGCAGACCAAGGGGAAGGGGAGAGAAAGGTCTGCTCTGCCCAGTCACTACTCTGCCACCCTGTGGCCTACACCACCAGCCCTGGCAGCATTGTAACACTACTGCTAGTAGTGTTAATAATAACACTAATAATAACACTAATAATAACACTACTGCAGTATTTCAGCTGGGGACTCCAATGGCATTGCCTACCACGAGCAGGGAGTCCCTTGTCAGTGGCTGAGTTAATCCCTACCTGTTTTGTGAGTAACATAGGAGTGAACAATAGCCAGAGTTCCAGTCCATGGCACATTGTCATCTTTCTTTAACACCTGTGAGCCCAGGAAACAATAAACAGTTAGGATTCCACAAAATGACACATTAATGTTTGCTCCAGCCTTACAGTTTGGCAGGACCAGAACTTGGGTCCTTGTCTCAGAACATAAAAGTGATCTCAAGGCTAAGCACAAGGAACTCTATGGCACAGAATCTACACTTTACTGCCTTAGTAGTGCCTTACTGCCTTTTTTTCTTACTTGTACAATCAGCATTATTCACAGCAACTAGACAGTTTGGCTTGTCTCACATAACTGTGGTGAACAGTTGTGTGTAAAAATCATGATTTAAAGAAAAGGAAGTTTTCCCTTCACACCTTTCAGATCCACTGGTGAACAGTGCCTCCCTCACCTCTAAGGTTTACATTCTTTGTCTAGCTAAATGCTGATGGCATTACTGTAAAGAAAGGAGCTGAAGGAATTGAAGACAATTCTTAGCAATTACAGGCAAGCTGCAGCACTCCAAGAATGTTCTAACTCTAGGATGGTGCAAAGGACCAGAAATGAATACTGCAAACTGCACTAAAAGCCTCTCAGCACTTTTTTATCTAATGTAGTCCATTGAGCTACGACCATAGGTTAGAATTGTTCAGGGGTACACAAATTGGAGGTGTCTCCCGTTTTCCCTTCTGTCATACCATGCTCCTTGTTGCTTACCTTCTGTTGGCACTTTGGGCAGACCCAGAGGCCTTTGGGGGCAGTTTTGAGGGGTGGCTCCAAGCAGTTGAGGTGATAAGCTCTGGGACAGGTGCCACAGGGCTGCAGGTTAACCCCACGCTTGCAAGCAGTGCAGTGTTCATCGTGATGGATCTCGCTCTGCAAGAGAAGGGTGCCCTGGGTAAAGTCAACCCACTGAGAACTCCCCTCCCTACAGCATTCAAAGCCTCTGCTGCAGCAGACAGGATCCTTCAAACACCAAATCTAATTGTCAAAAGGACCCTGACAGATACAGAAGACAGAAATAAGAGATATATGATAGCAACAAACACAAACAACAAATGAGCCAGGAGAAAGTGCCATAAATTGAAACAGAGACCTAAAACCCAAGCAATGAAGCACAGGAGAGAGTTGACTGATACAGCCAGATTGTGACATAGGAATTATTTCACTTTTTCCTTTGCCAGTGTGTTACTACAACAGATGTATCCCCGTGCACGGCTCTGTCCTGGATCAGAGTTAACATCCCTGTTCCTAATGCCCAAAGCAGAGGGAAGCAAACAAGAAAAGGCTTCTGGGGAAGCAGTTCCATGTTTCATGCATTGCCCCAAAGGGCAGCTGGGGAACAGGAGGCTGGAGCAGCCTTGGGCTGTGCACCCTCTTCTGTGAACCCCTCTGGCCTCTGTCTCCTGGCAGTGATTGTTCTCTGCTCAGACTGGCTCTGACAACCTTTCTCCAACAAGACTGATTAGTGCTTTGTCTGAAGCAATACATAACATGACCCAAGACTCATCAACAAAGCCACAATGTCATGTAGTAGATTGCTATGCTAATCTGGTGGCAACATTAATTACTCTCTGTAATAAAGGAGACACTGCTTTTGAAACTCTCATGCCTTGTGAATCATTACAAAAAATCAAAAATTTCCCACTGGCTTTCCAGGAAGTAGAATAGTAATTTCATGTTTTTTAATTCCAAAAGCATGTTTTCATTTTTAGGAATAGTAATTAAAAATTTCATGGCAGCTTTAGTCAGGCTTGTATCTTGAATTCTAAACCAGTCCTGTCAAAAAATCACTCTACAAAATACGCCTCTTTATAAACTGCCTGCTCAAAGAATCTTAATTTTAACTGCAGTGTAAAGAGATTTAATCTTTACAAACTGGAATGGTTACTCATTTCTCTTATAAAATTTTCATGAAACTCATAAATCTGGACTAGCAATTTCTCAATCAGTGGAGTCAATGAAGGGACTAAACTCAAGCCTTGCATGTGAAAGCCCAAGAGTTCATCCCTTTGAAATTCTATCTTAAGAAATCAAGGATTTTGTTAAGTGGGAGAAGAGAATACTGCAATTAGGTACCTGGGAGTGACTACAATAATCAGAAGCAAGCACTGAATGCACAGTGATGAGAAAGATACCTGCTGATACACAAACTTTGCCACACATACCTTCCAGAATGGATCCTCATTTGCTAGCATATAAAAGAAGGGCAGAAAACAGATTAGTGGAAAATACTTGGCTGCAGCAATTGCCAGTTCTCAGCTTTGGGAGTAATTTTAATCAAGATGTGACATAGGGGATCAGGACATTGCCAAAATTAATGCAGGCAGGAAAGAATGTGACAGCAAGCAGTGGAATTAACACTTGAGATTTTAAAATGTGCATTGCAGGAATCCCATGTCCAAAGGGCTGATGCTAAAAGGTCACAGTGTTTGAAATTTTCAGAAATTTTCATGCAAGCTCCTCTCCACATGCCAGTAGTCACAAAACCTTCCTGAAGGAGCTCAGCATGCTCAGTGTTGGAAAGGCTGGCCCTGAACCAGCAATGCACTTAATGTGGAGTATGAAATGGGTGCCTCCAACTAATCATTAAACACAGATTTAAATATTGAGCTGATTCCTGGACAAAATGCTCAGCTCCTGTGGGAGTGAGCCCGATACTGTCATCAACTCCTTCTCACCAAACTACCCCCACTAGAACACAGTGACCTCTGGGTGAACTGAGTCTGCAGTGATTGTATTCACAGCCTGATAGGAACAAGAACCAACAGAGCTCACTGGAAAGCAAGCCAGGCCTTCCATGAAAAAATAAATTGTGGAATTCGACACACTTTGGTCCAAAACAAAAAGCCAGAAAAAAAAAAATCAAGAGCTTTATGGAAACTGCACAGTGTGTTGCAATTTTTGCTGCTGATTTCATAGAATCACAGAATCACCTAAGCTGGAAGGGACCCATCAGAATGATTGAGTCCAACCCCTGGCCCTGCACAGACACCCCTCAATCCCACCCTGTGCATCCCTGAGAGCGTTGTCCAAATGCTCCCGGAGCTCCGGCAGCCTTGGGGCCGTGAGCATTCCCTGGGGAGCCTGGGCAGGGCCCCACACCCTCTGGGGGAAGAACCTTTCCCTGAGATCCAGACATTCACTTGGGTTCCTGCAAGGGGCTGGGGCACACTGTCCCAGTGACAAACACTTAATGGACAGGCCTTTCTTTGGATTAAAGTGGACACAACTGAACTGGTATTTCTCTCCTGTGCTCCTTCAGCTCCCTCTCTGACCAGAGTGGCAACAGAGCTGTCCCACTGTGTCCCTCATATCAGACCCCTCTGCTGGTCCCCTCCTGCTGTTGCACTGATTTTACACTGATGTGTGCATACATGTGGAGATGGACACATGAGCCTCACTCACATGGAGGAAGAGGAACTCGAGATGAAGAAACAGCTTCAGAAACTTGGACTACAGGCTGTAAATGCCCATCTCCTTTGCTAACAGCAGCCACTCCTGCAAACCCTGAGTAAATCCAGAAACATCCTTCCAATTATGGCAGTTTATGGACTTCCCTACCCTGAGCTTGCATCTTGGTAGATTTTTTCATTCATAAATTTCTTTGGTAGATTTTTTCATTCATAAATTTCTCTACTTTTCCCAAGAATTGTAGTATCCTTTGGCAATGCATTCCATAAATAATCACAGACTTATAAAATGTGTAGGTGTTACTTCATATCCAAAAATACACACACAAAGATCCTGTATGACACTGTGATTACTCAGGGGATATAAATGTTATTCAGATAAACAGAGCCTTGATAATTGATGAATCTTTTGTACAAATGATACATGTCAGGGGATGTGACCTCATTTCAGATAAGACATTTTCATATAAATGAATCCTGATTAATTAACATTTTGATCAAAATTTACAAGAATTGTCCTCTTCCATGTTTCCAGAAATGACAGCTGTTTCCTGGACATCTTGGGGATTTTTCCTAGTTTGTTTTTTTGTATTTTCAGCTCACTTTTGCTACAAAGTTTTAAACTTCTTAAAACATGTCCACTTCCCTCTTCTGGTTGCTGAAAAATTAAACTGAGGACAATATTTTTCAAGGAGCACTTTATAAGACAAGGGGCAGCCATCTCTGCTCTGAAGCTGGAAATTGCATCACTACAGAGCCAAGAAATCTGGGACATCTGCCTTCTGATCAGTGCCTGCAGCACCCAGCAGAACAGTGCTGGTGCCAAAAATAATCCTTGCAGAGGTGGGGAATTCTGCTATAATGAAGTCCATCTCAACATTCTCAGAATATGCAGAACTCTGTTCTGCACATGTTCTGGATTCTGGAAAAGCCAAATATCCAGGCCTCCAAGAGGAATGAATGCTTAAGGAGAGAGGTTTCCTGATTTCCAGGAAGCTCTGAGACAGCTGCATCAGTAGAGCTCTGTCACTTGCCTACTTCCTTGCAAATAAAATGAGAAACCTGCCATGGAAGGAAGGTCAGAGATATCAAACCCTAACTAAACCCACCGAGGGGCTGGCAGCACAACTTGCTAACCAATGCCATTCTGCCCTGATTTCTCACATGTGTTTACATGGGAATAACAAGTGCTATGATAAGACAAACAACAAATTACAATGTTAATTTAGGGAAGATAAAACTAAGCCAGGAATAACACTCCTTCCAGTGGGGCTCACATGAGCCTGGCTTCCTGCTAAGAGGCATTTCCTGCAATCACCTCTCCTGTCCTCTGAGGCCAAATGCATTCCAGGCTTGTGATAAGCAGGCCAAGTGTCCTTGTGTGGCACATGAAGGTTTGAAGGCAGAGGCAGAAGGGGGAATCTCAGCACTAACCATGACACTTGGCAGGGAGATGAAGCAAACACTGAAAAGCTGTCAAAACTTCTTGTCTCAATTATAATTACCCCTGCAAATGCTCCTAATACTGAAATAATATTTAACTTAGAAAAAGGTCTCTCTTCCTTTACATCTAATGCATCTCAGCAGAGAATAAGTTATAAAGGCAGAACAAGGGCGAGGACAGAATCAAATTTCTGTACTGACATTGTCTCCTCTTCTGAAACAGAAGCTTCTCACTTTCTTCCTTAAAACACTGCACTATACTCAACATTCTCTGTGTTTCACCTCACATGTCCCAACCCTTTGTCTTCTCTGTGTTGCACATTTTTTCCTGCAATGCACTTCTTCCCATGAGCAAATCATCAGCATCCCCAAATGGCTCCTCTGAGCTGTTAATTCTCATGGCATTTACTATTAAGTTTCAGATTTGAAGTTCTTATAAATACAAGACTGCAAGGGATCTTCAAGGTCATCAGGTCTAGATCTATGGCTCTACCTCTTGGAATTAGAAAAAATGGTTTTCAGCCCTTGTTACTGAAGCAAAAGTTGAGGGAAATTTCTAGTGCTTGAGGATGGAGAGGAGTTTCTTAAAGCTGGTGGAAAGAGGCAAATGAGAAGCCTAAAGTAGTAATTAGTTTCCAATATAGATTTTTAAGTACTTGGGGTTGGCAATACTACTTTATTCAATCAGTTCTCTCACTGCATGGTGCTTGAAGTGCCAGAGATCAGAATTTCCACTGATTACAGAGGCTTTGGATCCATTTCTACACAACTGTGACCCTTAGCCTTATTCTTCCATTGTTTTTCCAGAAAAACAATCTATTTTCACTCCACATTAAAAAGTACAGGGACATTACACAAACTAACACCGCATGGTATCCTAACAGTAACTCATAGGAAATCCTACTAATGAATTTTAAATGTCATTAGAATAGCAATACACTCATTTAAAGATGTGCTTACCTCTTGTTGAAAGGAACAAGGGGTTATTCAAATAATTCGATGCGAGGCGCTTCCGCTGCAAGGGAAAAGAAACCAACCCCATGTCACTGCAAAGGGCTCTGGCTGCCTCTTACATTTCAATTATCAATCTCCACAGGCTCACCTTGTACCTAACCAGCTCTCCAAAAGCTGCTTAGACTGACCACTGACACAGCCAGACAAGCAGTTGCATGATTTACCCTTCTAACAGGCTTTTCGTAGAACAGTTTATCATGCATTCGATTTTATTAAGAAGAGAGAAATACAAATTGTAAATGTTATTGCATGTTTTACCCTTCTAACAGATTTTTCATAGAACAGTTTATTGTGCATTAGATTTTATTAAGAGAGAAATACAAATTGTAAATGTTATTGGTGGGATTGCAGGATATGTTGCATGGGCTGGTTAGAATAAGACTACAGCAAAACTGACTCCAAACCAAACAATGTCCATATCTTTGTTTGCTGTAGTGGTTTCACGTTCACCAATTTCTATTTTCCAAATTTAGTGTAGTGGTCTGAGTGTCTCCTAGAATTATTACTCTTTTTTTGTCTATATAGAAATGGTGAGGAATTTCTCACCTGCAGGAAAACACTGACACTGTGACAGGAAACCTTTGTGACACCTGCTACAGTTCAGGGGAACATCCTACATTTGCAAGCAATGGGTGAGGGCCTCAGCAAAGTATTTCCCTTTCAGAAGTGAATGTGCAGGGCCTTGAGGAGCTGGCAGTGATTTCAATCTGCTGAGATCACCAAATTTACAAAGAGAGCACTGCAAACCAGTCTGAGCTGTTTAACTCATCTAACACAGCCCATGCAGCCTTGTCTGATGGCACAAGCTGTGGCCAACAGCAAGCCAGGCTTCATTAAATGTCTGGACAACCCCAAATGGTTCCTCTGAGCCACCCAGTACTTGTACAGCAGGACTGGAAACAGCACCATTTTCCTTTATTAGATGCTGTTAGATTCTGCTTGGAAGAAAATTAGAGGAGTTTTTGCTACTAAATTAATTTATTCTGTGGTGAATGAAGTATTCTCTTATAGACAGGTGCCTGCCAGTCTGTTAATGAATTTTGAAAGGATCTTTCTTCCTTCAAAAAATTACCAGCCAAACTGTAACCCTTTCCTATGAAAAAAAGGCTACTGAGGGTAGGAATTTAAACTGTATCCTGTTTTTTTAAGAACAAAGCTTTGAAAAGAAAAGGCACAGCAATCAAGTGAAGACATGAGACCATGATCACGTTTTTGCAAAGTCAGTATCACCACTACAAATGTTGAGCTCCTGCCATTTTGAGGGGCGTTGGCAAATAAAAAGTCTAATTTATATGCAATTTCAATTTAAACAATCATGAATTAAAGATCATTCAGCAGGCTAAATTAAACTGCACCAAAATGCCTGAAATGCCACAAATACCTCAACTCACTGATTAGCAAATCAGTCTGAGCAGCTAATTGATCAGAGAAAAACCATCTGCCTCCATTTTACAGGAGTGACATTCCCCATGGTCAGTACTTAATGACAGCTCCTAATGAGGACACAGCTGATCAGCCACAGGAGCCTCTCAGACATTTCTTTCTCTGTGCCATCCTTCAATTCAGCATATGCTTTTGAGAATGGATATGATGAGAGGTGTGAACTCGGGGTGCAGCAGACCTAGGCCACCTTCTCTTCCACCCCTGCTCCAAGGTGATAGAGTTTGTCACAAACACCCATCTGGCTACAGCCACAAAACTCTGCTGCAGGTATTTTAATAATCAGGACAAAAATGTCTAAGGAGCTACAGAGTTAATGGTAGCAAGGCTAAAATTCCTGCTGTGTTAAATACTGCACGTGTGGATATCAGTATTTGCACTGAAGAAAATAGCTGAGGAATTCTGAAGAACTCAAGTGCCCAGAGCTGCTGTGGAGTATAAAAATCTCCAGTGCTTTCAAAAAAGATCAATCAAGCAACTCAGCACTCTGATTGCAGTGGTGGGTTTGTTCTTAGCCTCATCTGTTTGGTATCTGCCAGCAAAGACAGAAATCTGAAATACTGGCATACCAGAAATTCTGCATCAGTTATGCCTAAATAAAGAACAGTCACTTTCTTTTGTCTTAGAAAACTCAAACACTGAGAAGCCTTGCTTAAATAGAGAGCTGGCTGCAACTGAGTTTCATTTCAGTAGAAAGTTCAGACAGTAAACCAAACTGTGCTGAAACTTTAAAGGTGGAATTTGAATTAGCTGAATAAATGCATATGTGTTAGTTTAGAAACAAAGAAAAATATTCAGACAAAGTTAAGCCTATTTATATGCTGCTTTTACACCTGGTTTGCAATCCAATATTATGCAGGACCAAATTCTGATACCACCATAAATGCAGCAGTGAAGGTGTAACAGGCAACAGAGATTATCCAGAGCAGTTTATTTTTAATGATACATTATTATATTTATTATGCAGACTTCTATACCCCCTGCAGACCACACTGATTCCTAAACCAACACACCCCTTTTATGAATGTCACCAATAAAAAAGCAAAGATCTCCATTTATTATTTGGCTCATAAGAAAAGAGAAATAGCAATGCACATTTGAATATAATGCAGCACTTCTGCTCTCCAGTTATGATCTAAAGGGACTGCCTTTGTAAATAAAAGAGTAATTAGGTCCCACATTAATTTAGTCCTTTTGGTCTTTATTAAAACTAAGATGAATTCTAGTTTGGAGCAAGTGATGCTGTGGGGTGAAAACCTGTTACTTAGCCAGTGAGATATTTTCTTTCTTTTCTACATCAGTATCTGTTTATAAGTGTCTGTGGTTCTGCATTCATATACATTATTGTAGTAAGAAACACTTAGACCTTTTATTGATATGACACAGAACTGTGGTAAAAAAAGTGAATGATAAAGTACCTCTGTTTCCAAGAGTCCACTGTAGGCTGGATTTGCTGTGCTTCTTCTTTTTCTTTCCTGACGCTTGCTCTGGATTTCTGTAACCATGGAAAGGAACATGAGCTGTGCATTTCTCATTCATCAGGGAAAAAATGTAGATATAACTTGTTAAGCAAGATGATCTTAGCCTCAGCCCCCTGAGCTTTGTGCTCTGTTTCAGTTTCTAAAGTATAATTGGGTTGCATCAGCATTGATATTTGCTGCAGTTCAGCGTTTGACATTAATAAGCTTTTCCTTGTGAGATTCACAGGCATTTTTTATTTTTTCCTTCCTTCAAGGTAGACTTCTGCTGCCCTACAAGAATTTTATTATGATCCCTTCAGACACATATTCAGCAAGAATCATCAGAGGGCCTTCAAAGTACTCTTGATGTCTGCTATTAACAGAAGGGAAGCATTTAAAGCAATTAAGCCTTTGCTTCATATCATGTGAAAGCACAGAGAACCTTCTAAATTCAACTGACATTACTTTTCCTCCACGGAGGCTAGAAAAAGCATCGTTGAAACAGCACAGCTGGATTGAGTTCTAACCAGGGTGTGATGATTTATCCACCCAGAAGCACACAGCTCCTTAACCTGAGCTTGCAAAATGTCATTGTGAGTTGTGTGTGTCTGTGCCCCTGCAAACACCAGCACACAGCTGGGCCCTTTGGACTGCAGCCCATTTCTCCCCTCCACTAAATGGTGACACCTCCTGAAGATGGCACATGCTGAGGACTCTGTTTAGCAGCCACCAACCATGTGCATACTCTGTAAACACAGAGAGAGGGAGCAGATTACTCAGCCACAGAAATCTGTAGGCTTGATGCTGCTTTGATCTGAGCTAGGATTGCATTTACATCATATGGAATTTCTTTTTCCAGCTCTTGACGTCAGTTCAGAATGCTGAGATTATACCAAGCATGTCTTTTAGAGCCTATTATTTTGGTTATAAACCCCAGACACACTTCAGTGAGGAGAGTCATCCCATGACATGAAGTGAGTGCTGTATTCCAAAATATTTCCTATGTAAATATTGCAAGGGAAGAGTCAGACTCTGCTCTGAGGTTCCAGAGGGATCTTGTCTGTCTAAATGCCCCCATGGTGGTGACACCTCCATTCTGGCCTGCTCTGTCTCAGGAGAGGAACTGGCAGGAGCATGTTCTTCAGCCCAGGGGCCCAAAGCACATCCAACAGAAACTCAGGGCATGGTCTGGTTATGCAGGAGGTCTGGTGTCCTTCCTCAGTGTCTGAGCTACAGAGGGCTGTCTCAGAACACCCTCAGCACCAGAAAATGGCCTCAAGGTTTTGAGCAAGGTCTCCCACCTGGAATCCAACAGGAAGATGCAGTTGAGCTTTCAGGGTGTTTGTGATACTTGGGAGCTGCATCTCCAGCACTCAGTTCTGGTTTGCAGCACCCTTTTCAAGTGCTGATCATTCCCGTGTGCCATTTTAAGCACTGAACAAACATTTGACAAAGAATGAATTTGAGGATAGCTTTATGTGGGAGGGCAAACTCCAGTGGGCTGCTGCCTTCACCCATGAACACCCTGCATGGTCATTCTGTGAGGGATGGCAATTTATCTCCAGGGAAAGCTGCATGGCAGGGAATGCTCATGTGGAGGTTACGTGAAAAACTTCTAGGCAGATAGAGAAAGCCACATAGAAGTTGATCACAGCCCTTCACCAGAGAATTAATGAGTAACATTAAGAAAAACAGTAACACTGTGAATTAAAGATACCAAAAGAATAAGCCTTTAATGATCCAATCTCAACAGAGTTAAATTCCAAAAATGGGAAACTGAGAAATGATTAGAAGTTTTAAAATAAACTGAACTGTGTAATGAAACTGCTTCCTGATAAATAGCAATGACTGATAACTGTAAACATGACAGAGCAGTAAAATAATAACCTTTAGCATGTGAAAGCTATAAGGACATTTTTGACAGTTGTAACCACCAATTCTGATGAAAAAATACCCTTTCCACAGTAAATAGCTCTTGGTCAGAACCAGTTATTTAATGCCAGTAGGATATAAAAAGTGAATTTGTCTTCAAGAATTGATTCTGCATGGTGAGTGTTGTAGCAGTTTGGTTTAAAATGTGCATCTCCACACTTGGTGTAGAACAGAGCAGAGCACTGCTTGGCATTTTAAATATAAGCAATAAATCCTCACAAAGCATTTATTAGTTCCAATAAAATCAAAGGGTTTAGAATTATTCAAAATTAGGTCCTCTCTGTTGTAAGCATAATTTGTACTTCTGCATAACTTCAAATGTTGTCCTGTTTTCCTTAGACAAACAAAACAAGAACCAGTCATCATTTGTGCTTTTTGGATTATAACTCTTCTCCCCAAACTGTTGTAGCTTTTTGATTTCCATTTCAATCCATTAGCATTAAGGGATTAAAAATTACAAAGGCTTAAAATTTCTTTAAACTGCTTTCAAATTCTCAGTCACTGAGAAACATTAAATGTTTTTTTTAATGCAGATTTAAAGAGGAAAAACACTGAAAAACAGCAACATGACCCACAGGAAACCTGCAGCATATACTGAGGAGACATTAAAATTCAGATGTATTTTCTCACTAATTCACAACTTGTCTTAAAACCAAAGATCTGGAAATACTAGTAAAAAGAAGTCAAGCTAAAAATGGTAGATACCTTGAGACAGCAAGGTAGCTAAGCATGCTCCAAAGTTTGAAGCACATTAAACTTAAGCTCAGTGCACTGGAAATTCCCAAGTATTTTGCTGAGGATGCTCCATGGGATGGGTGGTAAATATCAATTGCCATTAACACATTTTGTAATCAAGAATCACTGTCAGCTGACACAGATACCAACTTTCTCTCCTTTTACTGGTGGAATCACAACAACTTGTTGTAGCTGAGCTTGTAACTAAAACCATCAGGGTCCAAAACTTTTCTTAAAAATACCTGCACATCATCTCTGTCCATGAGAACTATTCTGCCACCTCAGCTCATCTCACACCACTGGCAAATTTGCTAAACAAACCCTTTTTTCCCCCTCTCATCTATAATTTCAGAACAACAAAGCTGAGGCAAAGAAAGATACAAATCTGCTAACTTTTGCAAGCTATTTTTGGAAGGTTGGAGAAGGGACCTGTAAACAATATGATACTGCATTTATCTTAGGTGCAATATTTGTTTGAAGTCATAGTCAGGACCCTGGGAAGACATGCTAGAGGCTCTCATGCAAGCACAGGATTAATTGAGTTTCAGTTAAGTTTTTGGCTGAGTGGGGAAAATGAAGGGAAGGAATTCTTTGTAAGAAGTAGCCTTAAGTAAGTAAAATCTTATGAAACAAATGCCACTATTTTACACATTATTCTGTGGAACTCCAGAGATGACAATCAGCTCAAGAACTGGAAGTCCATCTCACATGGGGGACAGCAGAGGGCACTTGCTGCATATCTGCAAACATCTCTGAACCTCACAGACCCATCAGCCAGATCAGTGGTGGTCAGAGCCTCTCCAGGATTTTTGTTTGGCTGTTTCCTCCAGTTGTTAACCTCTTTTAAAGGACCAAAACCAGCCTGTGTCCAGCATGCTGGGCCATGCCCTCCTGCCCCTGGAGCTGTGCCCTGGGGTGGGAGGCAGGGCCAGGTAAGGTCACCCACTACAGTGAGACTGAAAGGCACAGTTGTGCAAAGGTAACATTTCACCTGATTTTTTCAGTTTTTTCAGTTTTCATGCTCTTCAGAGGATGGGGGAAGGAAACATTGAGTGGGAATCTTGTTGATGTGTATAGATGTCTGCAGGCAGGGGTCAGAGCATGGACTGGGCTGTGCTCCATGGTGCCCAGCAGCAGGACAAGAGGCAACCTGCAGAAACTGGTGCCCAGAAGTTCCTCCTGAACATGGAAGAACTTCTATTCCAGAAAGGTAACAGAGCACTGAGCAGACTGCCCAGAGAGGCTGTGGAATCTCCTCTGGAGAGATTCAAATGCCAGCTGAACACGATCCTCAGTAACGTGCTCTGGCAGAGAAGGCAACAGAAAAGATTTCACTCAAAAACTGAACAGTAAATCAACATATGCCATCTTACCTTCCAAATGTTCTGTTGTAACCAGTCCTAGTGCTACCATGAAGGCAATTTTCTAAGGAAAAAATACATGGGATAGGTTTTTTAGTATAATAATCATGGTAAGAAAATAAATAAAATTAGCATTGACAGAGTAAACCCAGTAAACTCTTTTAGAAACGTATCTTACTTGAATGCATAGTAACATAAAGAACTTTACCTGATTCTCCTTGTATTGGCTACATAAACTCTGGCAGTTCAAAGATGTCTGAAGTCAATGCTAAATGACTGCTGATCTTACACAGCATATGACCAATATTCAGTCAATTCAATCAGTTCAATTTCACATTGATAGCTGGGTTGTTACTCAATTCTTTAGTGAAGTAATTTTGTATTATTTTTACATTCTGGACATGGCACAGCTTTTATTGGATATGAGCAAGTGCATGAAGTGAAACAAATATGAACTGTATACACTAAACAAGAGATCAGAAGCATATTGAAAGTCCCCTCCCATTAAAAAAAAAATCAGATTTTTTTCTTCCCAAGATATAAAAATAACATTGTGTGCACGGACTGTGAAGATCTATACTGATCCAACATTTTTCCTCAAAGGGAAGTGAACAAGCATCTCCCACTGTCACTGGTGAACTCATTTTGTAGCCAGGAATCTGATCTAAAATATTACCCACAGCTCTTCTAAACTATATATGCACAAAACATATCTTCATAATAAAAGATCTCCAGAACATGCTGGTGCAGTGATAGGACAAGTATTAGAGCAGATTCTAAATCTTCTGTTGGTGATTTCTCACTGGAAAATTTTTCCTTGCAGAAAGGTTTTGCTGAAGCTTTTATTGCATGTATTTATTGAAAACTGAAATCACACTGTTGTTCCAAGCCCAAACTGAACTCAACTCCCTGGATTTCAGTCACATTTGTGGTACTCGTGGGGCTTTGGGAGCCTCCTCCTTCTGTTGTGCTGAAGGATCTTGTTGGGGTACCCAACAGGTTACCCAAGGGGCATTTTCATGAATTTCAATTCCACAGGAGAGACAATCTGACTATGAAACTGAAGCTCTTGGGAAATCCAAGCAAGCAAAGCCCATAATCCAAGTCTGAAGAAGTGTACAAAGACAATAGGAAGATGCAATTATCATACCTCAAATAAAATATTTAGATTTAGGTCCAACTAAAACACAGTGTTTAAGCAGTAGAAGGTCAAAACATTGTTTCATTTAAAGAGTGTCAGGAGAACATGTTTCAACACCTCCAAGTCAAAATTAGTCTGACCTTTTTGTTTTGTGAAAAGCCTGATGACTCAACACTTCATTTCAGTTTAGGATAAAATCAACCAGTAAGTCACCAGAACTACAACTTCCTTTGCAATTCTGACTTTCACTTAGTGCAATTGTGACAGCAAAACCAATACTCATTTTAGATAAGATCTAACTATTGGGTGGGTTCACCAAAATGAGATGGTCAGGACTGGACATCTCTACCACTCGTGCATCTGTGAAAATACCTTTGTCAAACAGGTGAACTAACACCCATGTAAGACAGGAATACTTCCTCTCCACAGCTTTGGGAGATCCCTACTCTCCAGGTAGATCAAAAACTGGTGGTGTAGGATTTCCTCAGTGGCAATTTAGATATATTCACACTGTATTTCTGCAGTCCATATCCGTGGTGATTACATACAAGTGTTCATTTGCATGTCAGACCTTGATTTCAGTAATTTTCACTCCTTACATGCCTGAAGCACCAGCCAGGCACAGTGGGGGCCCCACACCTGAAGGCAAAGATGAATGTTTGATCCACTGTGCAGATCTGAGATGAAAATCAGTGAACTGAGTCAGATTACAAGCTTCACCTTAGCCCCATCAAAAAGTAACAGTGGCAGGATACTTCTCAGCACTGTGAGCAAAAGTAATAACAATATTTAGGGATAGAACCAGGAGGTTGGAATGGTCAATGCGTGTTTTCTCAATGGAGTGCAGAATTCCTGCATTACCTCAGCATTAAACTGCAGGGAAAGCAGACACTTTCTGATGCCTCAACTGATTTTTTTTTTGTGTACTGCCCTGTTTGCTAAACAGTTTCCTGTCTTCATGCTGGAATTTTTTTGAATACCTATCTAACTAAATGTAATGACAACCTGCTTGCTTAGAATATGAAGATCCATCACAAGCGGACTTGATAATTATCTCGAGATTAAATACAGAAGTGTTAGCTTTTATAGGGACTTGAAAGATGGTTCCTTTAAAAAAACCCCAGTACAAGCTGTGTTCTTTTGAACAAGCATAGTATTTTAACAGCCTATTTGTTTTTATGGGTTTTGCTATTTCACACCCCTGTAGCTCACTGGATTCAACTCAAAATCTGACTTCCACTGCAAAGCTTTCCTTTCAGATATCACAGGGTCTCTTGTTTCTCCTCTGTATAGCAAGCTTGCAAAACCACTTCATCTTCTCCAGAATTTCAATCCAGGCTTAACATTAGCATTTAGTTCACAATTGCCATGTGTCTCTCTTGTGCTCAGGAAGGATTAGAACTAACAGTAACTAAATAACCAGCACTTATGGCAGTAATTTTTATTTTAGATAAAAACATGTTAGAATGAAAATGTTGCCAGATAATTTGCTAATATGAATTTTTAAATTATCAAAACGTTTTTGGCAGAATTCTGTTTCTTTCTGTGTTGAACTGATGGTCTCTTCAAGAAAAAAAGAAAAGATTGAACCCATCACCTTCTCCCCACCTCTCAAACAATCCCTCCCCAAATAAAGAACCAAAAAAAGCCCAAAAAGCAATATTTAGGGCACTTTCTCCCCAGAGGAGCAGCTCCTTTTTGTAATTCACTGTAATACACAGTATGTCTTTTCATGAAGCAAAACAAAGATTTTCATAAAAGGATTTTGTTTTGTAATTACGTGTTCTATTTATGTCATTACATGTATTTATACTAATTATGATGTTAGTTCCAATTACACTAATTGCATAAATACATGATAATCAACTAAAGTTTACTTTCAAAGAACAAAAGAAATGAACTCTAGACCTACCTATTTATGGCTGTGCAACAAATCTATGAAAAGAACAATCATACTTTAAGTATGACAGCAGCAGCAGCACCCTACCCAGAAAATTAAGGTTTCTGAGACCTCCAGTAAACAGGGTAGGAATCGTGTCTGCGTTTAGAAAAAGGTCCTGGAGATATTCTAGTTACATTTCATGACACTGTGGCAATGCAATGAAAATCTTACATTTTTGAATCCCATACCAAAAGTGTGCCCAGTCCAATTGCCTCCTCCTGTATGTCTCTGGAAAGCTTTATTCAGTTTTTTTTTTCCATGTAGATGAGTTACAGGCAAAGAAAAATTGATGTTTTTTCTTAACATTCTGTTTCTAAGCAGGGCCTACTGGCCTTTCTGCCCATAAGGTGCTACAAAATAAGTAAGTCTTTGGAAATACATGCCTAAACAAAACAGGACTGTACAGTCCCATCATTCAGTGGTAATTAAGATTCATATTAGGGACAGATTTTAAACTTGAGAGGTTTCCCAAGCATAGTTTTGCTGAGCTTCTACACAGTGCTGTGATATTTTGGGCTAAAATATTTACCCTTAATGCTGTTTTAACTATGTGAACCTCTTAAAATGGTAAAGCAAGTGACCACCCACATGCCTCAAGTAACATAGATTTATATTGTAATAATCCTCTTAAACCTACAGCTCCAAGGATGTTAGAGTAGTGAGGTTTAAGAGTTCACAGGAGCTGAGCATTTCCACAAAAGAAGTAGATTTAGTTTGTGTAACTTCTCAAACTGCCCTAAAATTACACCCAATCTATTGTGAACACAGCCAGTCACAACCCAAAATGTCTGTTAGAGAGACTCCACTCCTACAAGGATTTGCATTTTATATTTCTAGTTTAAATCAAAAGTATAATTCACAAAAGAGATTCAGTCTCATTACCTGCTTTCTACTCTCTTACTCAATTTAAAGGATTTTAATATATTTCATACTAGAATCTTTGTACATGTGAGAAGACGTACACAGCAAATGCAGGAAATACTAATACAATCTAAAAATTGCAAGATTCATTACACAGAAAATGTTAAAAGCTCAGCTTACAAAAGAAATGTTAATTCCACCTCATATGCAGCCTCTAAATCTGATGTATATGCTTGATAACATAAAAGAAAATATCTGAAGCTTGTACACACCTCTCACAGGAAATCTACACCTACGGGGTGCCTAGATCATTATGAGACCTCCAGATATTATGAGACCTCCAAGTCTTACATTTTGTGCCAGTGGAAGGTTTGAATGGTAAAACCAAATTTGTCAGGGCACTTGCTGGCAGGGAAATTACCCTGACTGCAGAGGCTGAGAGGAGGGATGAACAGCTGGCAGAACCATAAGCACAAGTAAAATAATTGCATATGCACACAGAAGAATGCTTGGATTTGGCCCCAGTGATTTAACCGTATTGTAGCTTCTTTATTAAAAATAAAAAATAAAAAAAATCACCTCTGGATTTTCCTCCTTTTTCTTTTTGGTAGCAGGCAGTCCCTGAGCTGACTCTTCAGGAGGTTTCTTTGTCTCCACTTTATTTTCTGTCTGGGTTTGGACTTGAGGTTGAATAATAATAACCTGAAAGGTACAAATAAGAGAATTCACTATATGAAACTGGATTTTTCTCCATGAAACCTTCGAGTCCTCTTTGAAGGGTTACTGGATACCCCATAAATAAGAAATGTAAGTCACAGGTCAAAAGCATAAAACAACAGGATACCTAGGTTAAGGTCCTAAATCCATACTTAAGTTTCTAAGAATTCATTCTTAGTGGTGCATTATAAACCTGCTGCTAAAATTCTAAGTCACTTGAGCAGTGCCTCTGAAAATTAGGACACTTTCTTTTTGGAGGACTTGTGAAGGTAGCTGAGAAGCCATGCTTTAGCACTTGTGGTGTTGGTGATTTTAAGGTCTTTCCTTTAAATTTATTTTGTGTGCAAAGAGAAGAGATTACTAAAACTGGGCTTACTAAACTTTCCAGCCCAGTTTGATCTCAATTGTTCCAGTGTTATTTCAAAGTACATTGAGATGGGAAAGAAGGTACTCCTCATGCAGCTGAGATCAGACTTCACTCCTCAGCCTTTACATGGTGAAAGCAGTGGATGTCCAGTTTTCTATAAACGAAATAAACTTTATGTGTTTTAAATTAAAATGAGGTCTTGTTTAAAGCCTATAGGAATTAGGACACAGATCTCATTCACAGGTTTATGGTAATATATCCAGGAGCTCATATTTGAATTACCACATGAAGATTGACACAATATAGGTTACATTATCTAGAAGCTATTAAATTAAAAGGAATGAATTTCTGCCCACAGAACTACACACATGACTTTATAACTATAATCAAAAGGATTGTGGAAGCTTCCAAAGGACTTCCCAAGGACTATTGCCTTCTAGATAAAGATTATTAGATTTGAACAGGCCTTTTCCATCTACTTCATTGTTAATTTTCAATCAGTGTAATTTAAGATTTAGATATGTTAACTCAGCCACTCTAGAAGATTCAAGAGCATAAAAAGGGATGGTTTCCTGAGCCAGCAGCCATTTTAAGAGAAAAATAATTTATGTCAAAGAAATGGGGAAGAGATGTCTGCTCTTATTTGCCCCAAAAGCCATTTTATATCCTATATATTTTTTTAGAGCTGTATGAGAACCAGTGCTGCCACCAAGACCAAAAGTAGCTGAATCCTATTAGTAAAATAGTAATGAAATAGTAATCCTAATAGTAAATAGTAAAATCCTAAATACTACCAAAATAGTAAATTACAGTGAATGTCTGCTGGGTACATTAGCAGCCTGTATGGAATCTGTCTCTGGTAATACGAGTGGTGAAGTTCTTGTATTCCAATACAAAGATGAAACAAGTCATAACTTGAATTATTTTCTTTCTACTGATTCATCTCCTGGTCAGTTCTGAAACCCTGAGCTCTCATTTCATTTGGTCTTCCCCTGGAAGAGCAGAAGGGATTCTCTGCTTATTTTATGCTCTCCCTGGGGTGAGTCAACAGATCTAGTATCATTGTAGCATTGAAGAGGGAGTCCATAGGAAAGCTGAGTCTGTACAGAATTCGGGGATTTCATTAGTGAGGACTGGCTTAAGGACAGAGAAGTTCATGTGGTCCTGTTAATGCCACTCTACATAACGATGTGTTTTGCTCCCAGTACAAAACAGGCTTGTGCACCAAAGCCTGCCAGCCTGGCTGCGTCCCTGTAAGAGCAAGAGCTTTTGGCTGCGTCCCTGTAGGAGCTTTTGGCTGCGTCCCTGTGGGAGCTTTTGGCTGCGTCCCTGTAGGAGCTTTCCTGCTGCTCTCCGGCTCTTTCCTCCGGGAAGCCCCGCCGTGCTCGGCCCCGCGGGCTCACCTTGCTGTCGGCGCTGATGAGCAGCGGCTGCACCTTGATGCTGTCGTTGACCACCGAGACCGCGGCGCTGGGGCCGAGGGCAGCGGCATTGCTGGGCGAGGTGGAGATGATGGCGTAGGCCACGCCGGCGCCGCTCAGAGGGGACGAGAGCGCGGCGGGCTCGGCGGCGCCCTGCGCCTGCCCGCTGCCGAGCGGCGGGGCATGGCTGACGGTGTTGTTGGCGGTCGGGAGCGCGGGGCTGGGGTTCTTGATGCTCACGATGGTCGCCTTCTGGAAGGTGGGAGGCTGCTTGGAGGGTTGATCTCTGCACGGGGAGATCGGGAGGCTGTCTGGAATCAGGGTCTTTGGCCTAACCTGTAGGCAGAGGGTCGGGCGTTATTAGCGTCAGAACAAACACTGCACATGTGGGTTCTCCCAGCAGAACCTCTCATTGCGTTAATATTGACCAGGAGTGTCTAGAAAAACAGAATGTAGCAACTGTAAGTAGCCAAATCTCTCATTGCATTAACCACGTGTAGCAACTGCAAGTAGCCAAATCTCTCATTGCATTAACCATGGACCAGGAGTGTCTAGAAAAACAGAATGTAGAGACTGCAAGTAGCCAATTATTCACTTGTAGATATATTCTCAGCACTTCTCAATTGGGTCATTTTGAAGTTCTTAACTCACTGCAATGCTAAACAATAAGTGAGAAGAAAGTCAAACCCTTGTTTTGATTAGCACACTTCCATACAAATGCCAGTCAAGTGACCTCCAGTTCTCAGTAGTGGAGAGAGTGGAAAAGAGTGGAAAACCCAGACACAAAAATTTCCTGTTCTGAAGGACACAGCACTTTTGCTATGAATTAAGGAGAGGCTGCTAAGTCATAAAGGGAGTTGTGGGAAGGCATTTGCAGGGACAGTAAAGTGTGTGCTTTTATTCTGGTGGATTGGTCAATAAACATCCTCACGTGTTTAAGACATGCCATGTCAAATGGAGAGCAGANGAGCTTTTGGCTGCGTCCCTGTAGGAGCTTTTGGCTGCGTCCCTGTAGGAGCTTTCCTGCTGCTCTCCGGCTCTTTCCTCCGGGAAGCCCCGCCGTGCTCGGCCCCGCGGGCTCACCTTGCTGTCGGCGCTGATGAGCAGCGGCTGCACCTTGATGCTGTCGTTGACCACCGAGACCGCGGCGCTGGGGCCGAGGGCAGCGGCATTGCTGGGCGAGGTGGAGATGATGGCGTAGGCCACGCCGGCGCCGCTCAGANCTCTCATTGCGTTAATATTGACCAGGAGTGTCTAGAAAAACAGAATGTAGCAACTGTAAGTAGCCAAATCTCTCATTGCATTAACCACGTGTAGCAACTGCAAGTAGCCAAATCTCTCATTGCATTAACCATGGACCAGGAGTGTCTAGAAAAACAGAATGTAGAGACTGCAAGTAGCCAATTATTCACTTGTAGATATATTCTCAGCACTTCTCAATTGGGTCATTTTGAAGTTCTTAACTCACTGCAATGCTAAACAATAAGTGAGAAGAAAGTCAAACCCTTGTTTTGATTAGCACACTTCCATACAAATGCCAGTCAAGTGACCTCCAGTTCTCAGTAGTGGAGAGAGTGGAAAAGAGTGGAAAACCCAGACACAAAAATTTCCTGTTCTGAAGGACACAGCACTTTTGCTATGAATTAAGGAGAGGCTGCTAAGTCATAAAGGGAGTTGTGGGAAGGCATTTGCAGGGACAGTAAAGTGTGTGCTTTTATTCTGGTGGATTGGTCAATAAACATCCTCACGTGTTTAAGACATGCCATGTCAAATGGAGAGCAGATCAGCCACATAATCACTTATCTCACAAAAAAGAAATAAAATAAAGAGAGGGATACAAGAAACCCACAACCACCAATCATCATATTTTGTTGCAGTAATCAAAGAGCTAATTTGCAGCTCTGGGTGGATGCAGGAGGAACTTCCATGAATGGAAGAGGACACTTTGCCCAGCTTTGCAACAGCTGGGGCTGTACCCAGAGCTGTGAATGATAGCTGCAATCAATTGTTTTCAGCTATTGTGATTTGTTTCCAGTGGTGTCATTAACATCACCCTGTCAACAGGGCTCTGCCTTAACAACATGTTAAGTACAGTTCCAGGATTGAAAATAAATAATTTAAATGCTTCACATGGAGTTAACTTCACTCCCAGCTTATTCGTTAACACAGCCAGATGAAGCAGTCAGTTCCCTCTGTGCTTATTTAGTCCTGTCACTTCTGGCACATTCCATACTGTGAAACAAAATGACAAGCTCTAACAGACAGACACGGAAACAGCTGCCTGTGTCACCGTGCCGGAGCCTACAGGAGCCCTTCAAATGGTGCCAACTTCAATCTTGAGCCTAAGTAAGCAATTTAATGGGAACACAGGGCTTTACCAGTGTGCAGAGAACCATCTCTCAAGGCTGGCCATCCCCCTTATGGTGTCAAGCAGGAACCCTTTTGTCCCCACAGCAAATACTAAGTGTAGCAACACGTATGTTGAGAGTTCTCTGTGTCTCGGTAACTTGTCCCTCAAATGTCGATCGGACCCCAACACCCGTGAGCAGTGCAAAACTGGTATCAGAGGCAAGTCCTGCTCGGGACAGTCACATTTCCAGCAGTCATGGTAGATGGAAAGGTGAAGAGGAGGTTTGCCCAAGGTCCTGCAGACTTGTGCAGACCCAGGAAGCCGCTGTGTTCAGCTCACATCTTTGGGGTGACACGGGCAAGCCTCAGAGAGCTGCTGTGAAATGATGCAAAACCACACAGAACTCCAAGTCAAAATACCCTGACAGCAACTGAAGGGTTCTTTGCTCATTTTCTTTATGCAATCACTTTGTGTAACAGTTATCTGACTGGCTTAGTTCGAATACCAGACAAATACCTTGGCAGGTAGTTTAAGGGAGGACTCTGTAATTAGCTTCATATCCATAATTAGTTAATGGTCTTATTTTCAAAAGTAGTGCACAAAGCATTGGTGTGAAGCCATGAGTTCAGGAGTTTTTCTAGCCAAAAACTGTCATATAGTCCACCAGGATCTACTGTATCTGTCACTCTTAATTGCACTTTTATGTTTAATCAAAAGCCTAATTAAAACTAAATGCCTACATATATTCCAGCTATATCATTATCTTTTCTACTGCATGATGTAATACCTCAGTGAATCCTACACAGCCCCATAATACACAAGCTGTGGATGGACATGTATTACTTCACTGTAAAATAAGCTCTTCCTGTGCAGATAAATAAACAAACTTAATTTTCCAAAATACTAAATTCTTTATCAAGTGCTGCATAGTGACATTATCTGATAGGACTTACCAAAGTGGTACAGCACAGAGCATCTACTGGGCACTTTCTGCCACCGTGTGATACAGAAGAGGAATAGCTGTTTTCCCAGGCTAAGCCTCTGCAAACTCCCTGCCAAGTTTACCTAACCTTGGGAGACCATATGTATTTGCAATTACAGAACAATAAAAAGGGTTGGCTACAGAAACAAAAGTTTCAGGTGCTTCTGAGTTAAAGTTACAGTAATTTAAAGTGAAAATAACATTTATTTCTGTAAGTGTGAATCCCAAACAAAGCAAACATAGAAGCCCCTTGTGCTCCAACACCTCTGAATATTCCCCATAAAATATAAACACTAAGCGTAAACGTTTAATAAACAGCTACATGAAAGACCTTTGGCAGGGTGTCACCTAAAACCCCAAACTGCTACAGTTATTTGTGAAGATAAATTGTGTCAGCTAGGAAGAGAAAAAATAAGAAGGAAAGAGGAAGCATAAATTCTTTTCCCTCAGGGCAAAACCAAAGCTTAAATTTGGGAGATGAAAGGGGGACAGTGGCACTACCAAAAGTTTGGAAGCTGGCAATCACTGAGGAAGAGGTAGAATAAAACTAGGGCAGGACAGGGACTGCACTGCACACACATGGTATCAAAAAGTAATTTTCTACTGAAAGTGGCACAGGTTGGATGACACCAGTCCCTGTGACAAGAGTTACAGAAATAGAAGGCACAAATAAGTTGAGCAAACAAGAAGAGAAAGTAAAAGAGACAGCATGTATGTTACCAAAAGAATACTTCAGCTGTTGGCAAGTGTTGCAAGTAACAATTCTCCTGTAGCTCAACCCTTCTTTCCCCAAGTATCTTTCATTTAACTTCTGACAGCTGTCAAAACAGAATGTGATCCTACCAGGGCTCAAAATGCAGAAGAGAGAGCCACTTCTGAATATAATGATTTTGTAAATTCTTGAGTTGTTCTTGAGTTTCCACAATACCCACAATAACAGAAACACTTCATTTCCTGTGGCAATGTTCAGACCGGTACTTCTCAGATAGCTGCAGGTGAGCACGTTTTTCAAGGAGATATTCTCAAATCTGAGCAGTAACTAGGTGGGGGCTGTCTGCTTTTCAGACATGGAAATAAGAGAGGGCCCAATCCTGTGAGATGTACAGAGTGCTCTTTTGTCCAAGAACTTCTAAATTTAAAGGGTTTCAGATCAGGAAGGAATTATTTCCTGTGACTAACGTGGCTTCTTGTATATCCCATATCATTAAGCTCCATCCAGATGTCCCTCTGTGAAGCTCAAAAGCTTCCATTTCACCAAAACGTCACTCAAGCTCTGAAGAGCACAAATTGCTGAATACTGCAGAGGTGAGTGAACTGCTGAGTGGTGGAGAACCTGAGGTATGTTACCACTGACAAAGGAAAATGTGATCACGGGCAGTCTGTTTCCTGAGGTACAACCCAACAGGTTGAGCCACTCACCTCCTGTAGCAAAGAAAAATAAGGCAAGAAAGAAAACCTCTTACAAAAGAAGTCTTCAAGACACACCCCAAGCAAGCATAGGGAAAAAGGAGAAGGGAAGAAAGTCATCCAGTTCCTCCAGTCTCTGTGGGCAATGCTGTGTAGTCCTAAAGGACAGGATTTAATTAGAACAGTTACATCTGTGAAGATGTGCAGGTATTATGAGAATTGTAAAGGGCATTTCTGGTAAATGTGTTCTCCTTCAGGCCTAGGAAAGAAGGGAAGTTAATACAGTGTACTTCAACTGCAAACCCAAAAGGGATCACTGTGATCCTCCAGCTCACAGGCTGGCCATATGATTTCTCCCAGAAACTGAAGACTGATTTTACAAGAAAACACTAAAGATTTCTTAATGAGCTCTGGTAAATTGTTAAACTGTTTTTTTATGCTCATGATTGGCATTTTATTGCAAGGCTGAATTTGCCTAACTTCAGCTCTTGGATCTTGTTGTAGCTTTGTCAGCAGCACTGAGGAGCCCTCCCCTTCCTCTGTATCAGATATCAGCTGGATCATGCTCAGCATCCATCAGCCCTTCGTGCTAGCAGGGCTGATCTGTATGAAAGGAAGTTTTCCAGCTCAACACAGTATCACATTGCCTTTGAGAGAAAGACCATTATTCACACTTTATTTTCACTTCAGTCTTGTATTCAGAGCTTAAAAACAAAAACTCAAAATGAATTTGGCACAATTCATATGTCACAGAGGCAAAGTGCTGGGAGCAGCAGCCAGAGCTTTCATTCTTGAAAACGTTAGAGGATTACACAGAAAACATTAGCAATGGCTGATGAAATGAGTGCAATATGGGGTAATCATATCCTTCACCAGAATGAACAGATGCACACTGACTTCAGTAAAGCTGTGTCTATTTATGCCAGCTGAGGACTGACTCCCTGCCTCTTTCTTTTTAATCAGCAAAAATTATGCAAAAAAAAAAAAAAAATCTGCTTAACTTTACAGCAATGACATTCCCTAAAATCCAGGTTGCCCCACTCACTCAAATACAAGTATTTGCAGCTTGGTTCATTTTTAATTGCTTTCCTGATAAGCTCCTATTATCTTCAGCCTGGTCTAAGACCACTGTCAAGATAAACATAGTTTATTTTCTTTCCACAGGGAAGTTTTCTTTCTTTTCTTCCTTTCCCTTGATGGGGCTACACAAAAAAGAAGTTACTCTCCACTGCAGAAAGCCCAGGCAAGATGACCCAGAATCAGTGAACCCCACGTTCACATACAACATAACCCTCTCTTTAGCATATCCCTGGAATATTAGCCTGTGAACCTACAGAAGGACAGTGTGAAATGCAGGGCAAAACCCAAGGAGCTGCTCCAGCCCACATTTTAATTTCTGCTACTCTGGATGGAGCAGACCAGGGAAGAAACCTTAATCTGATCAAAACCAATAGCAAAACTGAGCAAACCTCAGCAAGGCCAGAACTGCAACAAGCCCTTTGAAACAAGCCCTGGTCTCTCAGTTCAGACACAGCACAACCCAGGAGTCACTGCTGTGACTTTGACACGTGTTCAAATTGCACACACTCCATCAGGCATCTCCCAGGTGCTGTGTACCTGCCATGATCTGGTATTTCAGTTGCTAGCCATGGACAGCTAACTTCAGTGTAGAGGTGACACACAGCTAATAGAACTCCTGAGCAGTTTTCAAGAAGGCAAAACAATTTAATTTAGTTTTTCTTCTCCTTCAGCTTTGCTTGATACTACAGAAATGGAAGGTTTGAGTGGGAATCTGCCAGCTCTGCTTTTTGTGGATGTTGGCATACGGTAGTCAGGTGGGAGTTCTTTATCAAAAACGTTATCAATGCTTTGAACACTGTGTTGGTTTTACAAGGCTTGATTTTTTGGTGAGCAGGGAAGAATCCAGCCACGGAAGTGATTTTTCTGTGGGAAGCTGCTAGAAGCTTCCTCCGTGCCTGGCAAAACCAATCATGGGCTGGCTCTGAAAACAGACATGCTGCTAAGCCAACTAACATAGTTAGTAAGGCCTCTGTGGTGACACATTTAAGAAAGGAAAAGCGTGTACAATTCCTCTTTCTTCATTTGAGGGGTGGGCTCAGGAGCAGCCACGCCATCTCAGCACGGCTTGCAGAGAATTCTGCTTGCTTAGCCACGCTCAGCCAGCTGTGCTGCCAACAGAAGAGCAGCAGCAGCAGCAGCTTTTCCTTTTCAGCACCCTGCATGAAGAGAGGTGCTGAAGAATGCCTGCCATGAGCACCACAGCAGTGAGTGTGTCCCAGTGTGGAGCCCAGACTGAATCAGCCTTTCAGCACTGCAGAACCCTGTGAGACCTTCTCAGCTGATAGAACTCGAGAACAAACGAACCTACGGACACCAATTCTCTCCCAAATCCGAGAAAATGAAAAGGTGAGGAGAACAACATGGCAACACTAAGGTTGGTGAAAAGAGGGAGAGGGTTGAGGTGCTCCTGTGTCAGAGCTGAAATTCCACTGCAAGCTGTGGTGAGGACTGTAATACAACAAATTGTCTTTTCCCTGGAATTCATAAAGGGCATGGGGGATGCAGAGGTTCACCCACAGCCTGTGAGAAAAGGTGCTCGTGCTGGAGCACGTGGATTCTGAAAAGCTGTGATTTAGTGGGAGACTTGAACAGAGAGAGAGAAGATAGAGAAAGAGAATCCTTGCTCCTTGCTTCCAAATTAGAACAACTCATCCTTAAAAAACAACACCCCATGGCCTGAAATGACACATGCCATGTAGCTCAGGAAGACTGTTCTGCCCGTGGGAGGGACTCAGGTTACAGCAGGTTGGGTGGGACTGCTACTTGTGAAAATTAGAACCACGCTGAGAAGTTCACAGAGAACTGTCTCTCATGAGAAGGACCCCATGACATAATAGAAGAGACTCCTCTCCCTAAATGAACTCAAGAAAGATTTAAAAGTGACAAACTGACTAAAACCCCATGTTTTCTCTCCCTGCACTGTCGGTGGGAAGGAAAGAAGGGCTGGGGATGGAGTGGAAAAGGTGTTCTAAAGATTTATTTTAGTTCTCATTATCCTCTTTTGATTCTGTTAATAATTTTTTCTTTATACATTTTAAGTTTTGAGTCTGTTTTGCCCTCAAAGTGTTTTTTCCTAATCCTAATCTCACCCCAAAACCAAAATCCTTTTTGTTTTTCTTTCCTCCTCCTCTGCCAACTGTAGCACAGTAGAGTGAGTGAATGTTTTTCATGGGTGCGTGGCTTTCAGCCAGTGTCAAAACCCAACACACACAAAACTATTTTTACAGGAACTTCACTGACTTTTGCTAATGGATTCTGTATTTTCTGCCTATATTTTCTGGTTTGGCACTGCCACTATTGAATTGATTCATTAAGTGTCTCTTTTCCCTTTGCAAAGGGGGGAAACTACCATTAAACTAGCAAATAAAATTCAGTATTATTAAAAAAAAAAAAAAAAAAAGTAGAGGATGAAGATGACAAGGATTTTATTTTTTTTTACCTTCTGCACAACAATTCTGTCCTTGAACATGCAGTTATCTTTGTCCCTCTGAGGAAAAAAATTAATCCTTATTGTTTTGGATTACAATGGGAATATAAAAGATAGACTGTGATTATACGAACCAGTCAATAACTTACTTCCATTTCCACTCTTTTCAGCATTACAAGTTAGCTTGCTTCTCTCACAGATACTTATCTATGATTAACTCCCTTCAATTTAGTGTCCATGAACCCTCAGGCACAAATAAGAGAAGACCTGTCTGCTTTCCTCCTGTCCATACTCTTCTTTAGGCAAGCTCTGAACTAATCCACACAGCTGGAATTCACTGGACTCAAAATCTGGTGTCACATTAAAGACCATGGGTATCACTCCCTTGTACTGTCCATGGCTTTAAGAGCTTTTCCTGTTCTAGACAACAATAACATCACACTATGATGATTTGACCAGCCCCAACTCATTGACTAGCTAAAATCAAAAAAGAAAGACAAAAATAATAATGAGAGTAAGGACAAAAATAATTTCTATCTGCTGACAGCATAAGCAAGATGGAAACACACAAAATGCTGAGACACCAGGAGATGAAAATGAAGGCTCAGAGAGCAGCATAGCTACTCTGAGCCTTTACTGAAGTCATGCAAAAGAAAGAAAGCCTTTCTGTCCACCTGCTATTCACCCAGAGTTCTAATGCAAGCTTGTACAACTGGCCTGGAGGCTCAGAGATGCAGCAAGTGCAGATCCAGGCCAGACATGGATCAGAAGTCACACCTTTCACATGGATACAAATGGCAGCACTGGAGAGAGGGGAAATTTCTTACCCTCTCATTTGGTGCTACTCCACAAAGCAGCATTTGACATGGAGTAACATAAGTTTTCAACAAAACAGGAGATTTATTTTAATATCTTTACTTTTCATTTAAAATTTTCCTGTTGAAGAACAGAAAATAACGCTGCACATGTACCTCCAGGTGGCTACAGTGCAACTTATATTTGTCTGTAAACCAGTTCAAAACAGAGAGAATATTTGCTCTGCAGCTGGAAATTGGAACTCAACCTGACAGAATGCCAACCTCTCCTTAGAGCAGATGGTGCCATAAGGAAGAGGAATAGCTCAGGAGTACCACAGTGTTTAAGCAGAGGACCTCTAGGATTTTCTTCTTAGAGTGCAGTGGAGAGTGTGCAGCTTCAAAGCATCTCACTCAGCTGGAAACCTCAAAGACCAAAGTAAGAAGAGGAAGACTATCTGGAATTAGCTTCTCAAACATCACAGCTCACTTATTTGATGAAAGCAAAAATAACTTAATATTCTGAAGAAAAAAAAAAAAGAAGAACAAATGTCTGCCAAAGAAGCTTGTTTTGGCAAATAATGAATGTTTGAAAAATATTGTTTGTATTGTGCAAAGAACTTGTAAGTAATGTTTGTTTGCTCACTACTTAATTAGCAGTTCTAAGTGATGGAATTTTGCTGCCATTTGTGAATGTGCAAATTTTGAAACTTTGTTCCCCAGATGGAAAAGCTCCCAGGGGGTCAAATCATAAACCCATTCAAATGAGTAAAACAAGTGACAAGTATCTGTACAAATGTAGAAAATGAGGGAGCTGTATGCATTATTTTATGTAACTCTTGTTAAATGCCTTGGTTTACTTGTGTGGTATGATTTTGCTTGACTGCTTAGGGGTAAATCAAAAGAGGCTTTCAAGATGAGGAGCACAAAAGTGTCAAGTATATCAAACCCCTGTAGACAGGATGAGAACCCTCAGAATAGAGGAGTCCCCTCTTTCTGTGCAGCCAGCCTGGTAATATTTATGCCTACCTGTAAATCTAAAGGGAATCTGAAATCCCAAAGAAATAATGAGATGGCCAAAACAAGAAATGCCAGAGAGCAGCTGGTGTGCTGCCAGGAATGCAGACACTGACTTGGATTTTTCCCAGTTACCTACGTGCACCTGAGACAGAAGTGCAATCTGTCCACCTTAGAGGAAAGCCACTCCCAGAGGATGAATCCCACATAAGTAGGCTCCCAAAATGGCAGGAATCCCAAAAGAGCTCTACCCAGGCCTCCCACTCCTCCAGAGGCCTGCAGAGAATCAGTCCATGCAGCCCAAAAGATTGGGGGAGTGCAGCTGTAGCTGCCACTGCACTTGGACTACCCCTGGACACACTTGCCTGAGTAAAAGCACTGCTGGGGCCTCTGCTGCTCTGCTTTCATCATCACTGTCACAACTGGGCAGAGCTGGAGATCAGGGAAGGCTCCATCCCTTCCAGAACAAGACTGAGCCACAGACAACATCTGAGTCTGGACACAGCACTGCTTTCATTCCCTGTGAAATATTCCAAATTCTTGGTAGAGGAGGGATGAATGTGGTTCTGCTGTCCCAGCAATTTGCTGCTACATGGGCAAACAAAGGAAAGGTTTTAGCAGATGCTAAACCCAGCTGGACTCAAACTTTTTGGTAGCTTGGGAGACGGGAATTTCCCTCTCCAAAAGTCAGTGCTAGAATGGCAGGATTGTTCCAGTAACTCAGAGCAGGGTATGGGGCCTTGCCTTGCCTGTCACCCACAGGGACAAAAGGAGCTTAGTGGCCAGCCTGGTCTGTGACCAAGCCTGATGAAAAAACAGCTGAGGACATGGACTGTGACAGGATTTATTTATGCATGATTTCCAGCTCCTACTGGAAGATAAGATACACCTCCTAATTTCCAAAATAATCAGGTGATTGTTTTCACAACACTGCAAGGAAGAAGCAGATGGTTTTTAACACCTGCATGGTATCCACATGGCCTTGCTTCCTGGAATTTTTATATTTCCATCTGAAGTTTCCAGTTTTCCTGGATCTGTGCACTCACCCTACAGTTCTCACAAAGGACAGCCCCCACAGTGACACAGTTCTGCAGACTTACAGTGGCCTCCCAGGTCACCCCCATCCAGCTAATGAGCTTTCCACCACTCTGCTCCATGGCTATATTAAATCTATTTTCAAGACATCTGATGACTTAATTAGAAGCCAAACTTTCCCCAAGTAGAAAACCTGGTACCTCTGAAGACACTGAGCACAAAGAAGGGATGTTTGATGGATGGAAGGAGGTTCCCATTAGGAAATGATACAGAAATTTTTAACTTCTCTGTGAGCTTGGAGGGGGAGAGGAACATGTGGACCATGAAGAAGAACAAAGCAGGACTGGCATGAAAATGGGACAGGCTGTTGCTGAAGAAGCTGCCCCATTGCAGGCCTGTGAAAAAGCCAGGAACAACTCAGGGCATAAAATATACCCCAGATAACATGGTCTTACATACAGCTGCCTACTTCACTTTTAGTTTTTCAGAGATGAGATTGCTAGGCGGTTATTGCCCATTCTATCTATATGAAATATTCACTAAGTAGAAAAATCAGTGAACAGGGCAGCCAAGAAAGCACTGGTAGTTCATTAGTATTAAGTATGATTGCATAAACAGCTCTGCAATGGAAGCTGTACCAGGAAGGGAGTGAAACAAAGTGGAATACAAACAAAAATATTGCCATGACCTAAACAGCAAGACAGAAAGGATGTGTTCCCTTCAAAAAGCTGAGGAAATCAGCTTCCTTTACTTTTTTCAATTCTTCAAAATTTAATCTAGCACTGAATGAAAGTTTTTCTATTTAACAAAAGCATAGGGGCATTGGTACTTCTTTAAGTGCAGCATTTGCAATGCCAGCACCATTGCTGAAACACAACCTGAATGATAATTTAGGCCCTGTTACAGGTCTTTCAGCTGCTCTTGAACCTCATCTATTTTCAGGAGCAATCTGCTCATCTTTCACACCCTAAAATGGCAGAAATCAAAATGTTATTATGTTGTAAGAACAACTGAAAAGCAAAGTCTTGAATTTGATAAGAAAACTATAACCTTGCTTTATGTTCACAACTCTGCCTTCCCCAAAATGTAATTTAAAGAGGGAATTTAAGAACTTTGTATTGGAAATATTTCTTCCTCCAAGTAAATTTAGCTCACAGATTTTCCACTAGATTCTGCCACTAAAAATAAATTTAGAAAAATAAAAGGACAATAGGAAGAATATATATCATCAACTTCAGCACTTTTCTAGTGTTCCTTTATGAAAAACAGAGCTCTAAGGGCCACAATGGGAGAAATATATTCATACTTAATAATCATTCATGTGAAGAGCAAATCACAGAATTGCAGCAAAACACTTGTTGAAAATAACATCCAAAAGTTTTGAGAAAGAGGGCTGAAATGGGGAATAAAGTGCATAGTTATAGAAACAGTGATGGGTGTTTAGAAAAGAAGATAATTTTAAACATTTTAAAAAACAGTGAGTGCAACTCTCCTTTCACTCTTACCCAGAGAATCTTTCCTCAGTCTGGCACCTGGGTTAGCTGGGCCAAAATTTTATATTGGGATAGACAAGGCAAATAAGTCAGTGAAACACAACATGGGGTTAAATCTTGAACAGGAAGTTTAACACTTCCACCCGTTCTTTTAATTACAGAATTACAGATTTTCACTTCTGTGATTTGTGATTCAACTTTAAAGCCCAAAGTTCCATTCCACCATATGTATTTCGTTCTTCCACAATGAATCTACATGACATTTTATAGCTTTTCATTGTGATATCAGTATGCTCTCAGAAGAAATCTTTCTTTCATGAACTGAAGAAAAACACATCAGTGTGCACCCAGGCCTGGGCACCAGACAGGAGCAGAGAATTTGTACAAAATGACACAACCCCCTCTTTGGAACTGTATTTTGTACCTGAGGTAGCACTGCTGGTCCTTGTCCTGCCAACCTCTGCAAGGAGCTGACCTGAGGAACCTTAATGGGCACTGCAGTGAGAGTTCCCAAAGTCTGTTGGAAGAAAAACATTTGAACACAGCTTAAAACAATTGCAAAGCTTTCCCAGACAGAATCTCTCTGAGCCAGCAGTTCCCTTCCAGCTCCTTTTCCCTTCCCAGCTGCCATGGCCAGGCTGTTTTCAGAAGAGATCTGAAATGCAGCACAGTGATGTGCAGCAGCACAATGATGCATTTCATGGTGCCAGGGTCACAGAGATATTTGCTGTGCCTCAGGAAATAGTAAATACTGAATTATTAAAATGGAAAACTGCCTATAAATCTACTAGAGCACACTACCACACTGCATTCAGCTAAAATGACACCCATTTGGCCAACACAACATCTATTATTATCCATGTTTATTATTGTTACTCACCCTTTTCTTAGTTGTGTACCAAATTTTTTCAAAGTTTATTTAAGATAGGATGGGATAAACAGATAACTTATAAATTTATGATTGGGCCATGTATGGAAAGAAGACAACTAACTTTTCCCATTCCACATCTTTCATCCCTGATTTCAATTCACAGAATCATGGAATGGCTTGGATTGGAAGGGACTTTAAAGATCACCCAATTTCACCCCCCAGCACAGGCAGGGGCACTTTCCACCAGACCAGGTTGCTCCAAGCCCCATCCATTATGGCCTTGGACATTTCCAGGGATGGGGAAGCCACAGCTTCCAAACAAAAGTTCCTGCTTTGGTTAACTGGCCAATATTCTTAAGGCAAGGTTTTGTAACTTCAATCTAGCACTTTTTTTATTTCTGTTGGGACAACACAGAAACATGAGCAAGCAGATGATTGTCATTATAACAGCAAGAGACACTTAGTCACCCAACACAAAATCTTATCAGGCTGTTAGAAATAGCTAGTATGGAGAAAAATATAGATTCAACTGAATTCCTCTAAATTTAACTCTGCTCTAAACCAAGGGTTTGGATCACAGCCAGCAAGATAAAATATGCCATTATTACCCCAATCTGGTAATGAAATTTGTCAGTAGAAAAGAAAGTATAACATAATCAGCTCAAGGAAAATGAAACTGTGTCACATCCACGCTGGTATGTTCTCCTCAGACCTCACCCAGAGTGGCAAAACAGTCTATTTCATTCTGTCTCCAGTGTTTGATAAGAAATAACAAGTGTATTCAAGCAGAATATTCTTAATAAACTTCTCCTACAGCATTTATATTTTTACCTCTGCTACTCCTGTCAGAGACATTTGGGGGTGTGATGTTGCATATTCAGCAAAGATTAACATTTGAAGAAGATTTGCCTGAGTGAAACAAGGAGAGCTGAACAGTTATAAACATGCAAGACAATTTTTCTTGAGTGCTCATGGATTACCAGTACCCTGGATTATCCATGGAAAAACAGACTGCATTAAAATTCTGTCTCAAGCCAAGAGAATAGGGAAAAGGGGGCAGAGAGAGCAGCATTTTCATCCATGGATGATAAAACAAGTAAATTACAGTTTCCTTTAGAAATGAAGGTTCTGGCAGCAGGATGAGGGGCAGAAGGGGGAATTTCTGCCACAGTTTCCTTACAGGGTGACACATGGACTAAAAATATTGGGAAGGATCGGCCTGAAAAACTTCATTTCCTGTCTACCCTATCACAGCCTCACACATGGGCAAAAATAACTACTAAAAATTAACTACTGCAGTCTGGGGAGAAGGAGGAATTGAGCTGCCACCTGCTGCTGTGGGCACTTATTAGACTTTTCATAACTTCTGCTTAATATTAGCATGAGCTGTAATCAATTCAGCCCAGATTCAGATTTTTTAGGGTAAATACCAAAGTGAACTTTCCAACTCGTGCTGCAGAAAGCTTATCACAAGTAAGATCTATGTTTTCCTACTGTCCTAAATGAGATTTCTCTCACCACACAGTGAAGTCCAAGGTTTTTATCCATGGACTCTTTTTTCTTTTCTCCTTCTTTTCCAGTTTATCCAAAAAGGAAGCTGGTTCTTATAAACCTCTAATTAACAAGCTGAAAAGATATTTTTCTGGCAATGCTTGACCTTTAAGCATTTTGTATGAATTTATTGATACAAGCCAAAACAATAATTTAAAAATTATATTATGAGTGCTGAATAGCAGCACTTTTGTAGAGATAAATGAGTTTCTTATTTCTACATTTACAGCTCCAAGCATTTTAATGAGAAAGAACCATAAAAGTCAAAGAAGCCCCCAAGAGGGCATAGTTGCATTAAAAGCAATAAGAAGAAAGAAAAAAGAAAGGGGAAAGAAACCTCTAAAATAAACAAACAATCAAAAACAAACCAGTTCCTCCCATTCAACCAAAAGAAAATGAAAAATGTAGGAGATATTGCCAAGTGCAGTTTAAAAAGATCATTTATTGCCATCATTTCTATTAATGTCTTGCACTGTAACTACAGGAGTAACCAACAGGAGTAACCAACAGGAGTTGGATTCACTGATTGATCCTTGTGGGTCCCTTCCAACTCAGCATATTCTGTGAACCTCCTATGATTAATAAATAAACCAACACCATCCCTGGATAAAGGCTCTCACAGACAACTGAGGGGTGGAAGTGTGTGTGGAGAGCAGCAAGTGGGAGACATAAAAAGTGACACAAAGAAGTTTGGCATGGACAGAGGGTAAGAATTCAAAGGAATAAGTGTAGAGATCGTCAGAGGACAAAAGGATACTGCAGCAAAAGCAAAGTCCTAAATTATCAGTGATCAGAGTAAGGCCTGTCCATTCAGTTTTCAGCTGTTATGTTATGACTTATTTACCCAATGCCTGAGTTTTCAAATCTAGGACTATTTGTGATTTAAGCAAGCTTCTGCCTTTCAGTGCTGAATGAACACACAAACACACATATATACATATGTATGTACCTAGATTTTGTATCTTATTGAAAAATATTTGCATTTTACTCAGCTTGGGTACATATCTTTGTCAAACCATTGCTGTGTTCACTTTGAATTATAAATTGCTTTCCCCTCTCCTTTAGATATACTAACAAATGCTTAAAGACTTATTGCTACAATTGATTATCTGTACAAACTCATTGCAGAGCTTGTGTCCATGAGCAGTTTAAGATTAGATCACAGATGTAAAGCAGTTAGGGGACATAACTGTTCTCCCATTCCAGAATTACACCAGGACAAGTGAAATCACTCCAGTCAATCACTGAAGAGAATCAGACTCAACCAGTAACAGAAGGTTACAGAGACACACAGTTCCACAGCACGTTACCAAAATAAGAGTTTAACTCGGGAACATATGGGTTTGTTGTATCTCAGCTGAACAGTTCAATTATTTGAGCTCAACTGACACTGCATTGCTGGATTATTTGCAAATTATTTTATACTGACATCAACGCTGCAGCACAAATATTGTGTTCCTGCAATGAATTATGGAAATACTAATCTTCTTCTTTTTAAAGAATGTATACATCTTTTTAAGATCTAGGTCTTCTTCATGTTGAACCTAAGCTATTAAAAAAATGTTTTTGTCTGTTATGTGTTCAATATTGGCAACAACAGTTTTACAGAATGGATTTTTAATGTGGTAGTGACAGGGGAACAGATTGCTATGGCAACAGCAAAGATGAAAATTCTTAACCTGAATGGATCATCGCTGAAGTAATTGCAGGGGTTTTTTACCCATTCTACATTCATTTTACAACTTGAATGCTGCATCCAGCCTTGAGCTTGCTTTATATAAATGCCAAGCACTGTATGCAGCCTCCAAATTGATTTGACCTAAAACTTGCTGCCCCTTCCCACACAAATCCTGGAGAACTGCTGTTCTCTAGCTCACCAGCACATCTGAATACTATCATTTTTCCATAGAGTCCACCAAAAAAAGCACCAGGACTTGGGACATAGCTTTGAGGCTGCTGTAAGGCATGCTCAGGTACATATTTTTTCTTTCCTTCTAGACTCAACTTGCATAAAAAACAGTGGAAATCATTCTTCAAAAATATGGTGAAATCACTGTGCATGGTATTTCCAATCAGCTGATGGAATAAGGTATCAGGTTCACATTTCATTGTATTCCAAAGAGGCTGTTATTTCAGACACATATTTTGTGTAAACAGCAATTTAATTAGAATTTCATAGAAATATAAAAGTTTATTTTACAGGTTTTAAAAGTGTTCTCCCCAGATCCTCTTCCTTTACTCAGAATTCATTAATCATGCTTTCATATGGAATTTATGATTGTTATGAAGTAGACAATTGGGAATACATGTCCTGTTGCCTTTTCAAAATACCAATATTTTTGAAACCATCCTTTCTTTGGGCACCAAAAGTACAATTTAAAACAACTCTCTTATAGCAAATCAGCAAAGGACTTGGACATTTCTCCTGGAACAGCTCTCTCTGCACAGGGCTAGCCACAAGCAGTGGGAGGCAAAGTAGCACCTTAAATTCCACACCTGCTTTGAAAACCAAATTCTTAGCTGCTGCTGAGGTTTTTGTACTCATCCCTTTCATCACCACTCATTTGCAAGGAAGCCCAAGGTGGTATCACAGCTCATGCAGGTATCAGAAGAGAATATGCAGAGATGAAGTGAGCAATGTTCTGCTTTTCCTGTGGCTCTCAGGCTTTTCAATTTTATCTCTGCTTTTACCATAAGATTTTCAGAGCACTATCTTTACTTCTTGCACTTGTATGTTGCCATCTGGGTGCACTGAAAAATACAAACTCTGGACACACTGTGGGTATGTTTTCTGGCAAAGGGAAAACAATGAATACAGTCCACATTCTTCCCCATTTCAGAAATCCCTCTCATTACTTACACAAGGAGACAGCTGTGCCAAATGCCTATTCCTAAAAACTATTTGCACTATTATTTACTGGTCAGTAGTTTTTTTCTTAATGCATCATTTTAATCAAAATAATTACAAATTATTTCTACGTGTTATAAAAATAAATTTATATACATACACATAAAATTATTTTTATTGGGATTTTTTTTCCAGAGGCATTAGATCACACTCTAAAATTCTGAATTGAAATAAAAAAGAAAAAGAAATTTGGGTATGCCAAATGCATTAGCACACACGTACCTGTTCTGTGATTTGTAGCCTTTATTCAGAAACAATATTTAACTAATTAAGTCTCCACCTCCTGCACAAATGAGCATGATGTCAATGAGTTGCAGCAAGACTCAGCAGCTGTGATCACACCTACAGTCTCTTGCTCAGATGATTCATAAGAGGTTTGCTGTTTAACTGCTCAACTGCTCCAGGTTGAGGTGGTTTTTAATGACTCATGTTTTCAAATTCCTTGGTCTGTGTTCACAGCTTGCAGAAATATTCCTGACTACGGGGGAAATGCATGAACAAAGTCACACAAAGCAGCTTCACACCTCTCCCTTGAGTGAGCTCAGGCAGGATTGAAAATCTTCACCAGACCCAGCAGCCGCTGTCCTACCACAGCTGCAGGATAGGAAGATTACAGAATGAAAAGGGGAGGCAAGGGGATGAAAAATAAAGGAGGAAATGATCACCATCCCTTAGTGATTTAGGAATCCTCACCTATCAGAATGGCCCATGCAGCCTACTAGCAGCTACTGAAAAATCACAATTCCATGTGATCCTACCTCAGCACCCACTGGGCTCAGAGCTGCTTTTGCACGCTTTGCTCTGAGTGTTGGGTGTTCTTCTGTCACCCAGAAGAACTGGAAAACATGAGGGAAGTGACAAACTGAGGCAACAAAATTGCTTGTGGCCAGACAGTACCTTTTGTCAGGCCTGAGCGAAGCTAATCCAATTAGCTAAGCAAAAGAAAGTTGGATTTGCTTAGGAAAGTATCCAACAAGCTATAGAATAAACACAAGGGGGAAAGCAATGTTTCTTAGTTAAGGTGGCAGAGAAAAACTGGGGGTGGGGGAAAGACAAAACCCACAAAGCAAACGGAATGACAATTCCAACCCTTTCTGACAAAAGAAGCCATTGTATCAGTTCAGCCACAATAACCAGATGTAGGTACCAAAAGTTACTTCCTTGAGAACAGAACTTGGGGAAAGTACAATAAAATTTTGCCTATAAGCTGATTTTAAAATTATGCGGTTAATATAGTTTGTTAGGATAAAAAAAGAGGAAGCAGCAACTTTCTTAGCAAATGTTAACTTGGATGTGCAGTACATCCCATTAGCATGCATTATATACTTTTTAGGCAGACTGCTCAGCAATATTAAGCTACTTATCCCTCAACAAAACCCAATGGAAAAATTGCTTTTAAGCACAAAATGGTAGAATTACCATGACTGTTGAATTCCTAGCTTTGGTATTGCATAGTTCTAGGACTGCAGCTGTGAAAAATCATTGCAGATACTGCTGTGTAGGTGCTGTCTTCTCATAAAAGAAAACAGCCATATTTAGTTTTGGAGGGTGATAAACTCTATAGTATTCACTTACAAAAGTAATTGGTTCTTTGATAATCCAAATAAAAAGGCTGTTCTTTTATGTTCAGATAGTAAAAGGATTTGGTTAATATATGCTCATATAAATAAATTCATAAATATATACAGATATATTTATATATCTGTATATATGTGACTACATAAGCATACTTTTCAGAATACAATATATTACACATAATACTTTTCCAGAGTTATAATACACTAAAGTGAGCACCAGTGCTTCCTTTCAATGATAGAGCCAGGAAATTTTAGCACTAGTAAGTAGAAAACCTCCTTTCCTTGCTGAGAAGCTGCACAGATGTGTTTTGCTGCACTACTGATTCCATGTGTTTGTACTTTGCTCTGAAAGAGGAGTCCTCCTTCATTCCCACTGAGTTTCACCTCCCAGAGCCCCTGGAGACCAATCTGTGGTTAACCAGTTTCATTCAGAACATTCTCCACGAAAGCTGGGCTTTCCTTTCCTTCTCCTTCCCATCTCTCCCTTCAACCAGTGTCTTGGGAGTCCAACCACCTACTCCAGAGTAGGAAGATTTCAGTTCCTACACTCACACATGGCTCTGTGAATCATTTAACTATCAGAACATGCTTGGGAGAAAGACTCTTCTTCCAGGATTTTCTGCTAAATTAGTCAGTGACAGAAGAAATGATGTTGTTTTGTGGCCCAGTGGCTTAGAGAACACTCAGGAGAAAAGAGAACCAACAGTTCCAGTCAGTGCTCTGGTCACCTTGTTGTTCACCCTTTTTCACATGACAGCAGTTCCTACAACGCCCCAGTGCAAGCATTTTTTTGGAGTATGACTGGTAGAGATAGAGGCATCCCCAGATTTCACCTGGGCCCAGGCCTGAATGAAACTGAGCAGAGACTGGGGATCTTTGAGCTCCAGGCAGCCAGATGCACTTCAGCATGGAAGTTCTTCCCAAGATCTAACCTAAATCCCTCTTGCTAGGAATAAAAGACAGAGAGAGGAAATATGTTGTGTTTTGAGCTTGCCTGCTGTGCAGATCAGATGGCACAACAATAAAATCTTCAGGGAGGCAGAGCCATGGACCTTTATGAGTCTTAGCCCAATGAAAGACTGTGTGTCTCCGTAGGGAAACCACTGAAGAGATTGGGACCTCAATCACGTCATTCCCAGAGGTAAAATGAAGGAATTTTTTTTTTTTTTAATGGACAATCACAGAATCATAGAATGGTTTGGGTTGGAAGGGACCTTGTTGATCATCCCATTCCCCCCCCTGCCATGTTCAGGGACACCTTCCACTATCCCAGGTTGCTCCAAGCCCCATCCAACCTGGCCTTGGACATTTCTGGGGATGGGACATCCACAGCTTCTCTGGGCAGCATGGGCCAGTGCTCACCACCCTCACAGGGAAGAATTTCCTCCCCACCCAACTCTGCCCTCTGTCAGGTTGAAGCCATTCTCCCTTGTCTAGTCACTAAAAGACCTTATAAAAAGTTTCACTCTATCTTTCTTAAAAAGATATCCTAAACCCAAAATGATTGCCAGGAAGCTACAAAGAGAACTCTTCCACCATGAAATGGCTAATACTTTTTTAGACTGAGCGGCTCTTACTCAAACAGGGTTATTTATACCACGCCATTGGTCACAAAAGCTGAATGTTGGTAAGGAAACCTACTCAGTTATCTTCTGCATGCAGACATGAAAGTTCTGTAAACTCTACACCCTCATACTGCAAACTGAAAAAATGTCAAAATTAGGATGAAAGTGTCAAAAAACTGGTGGGTTTTTCTTTTTGTTAAACAACAATTTTCAAAGAAAATGCAATCACAATAACAACAAAAAAAATCACTAATAGCTTGCCAAGCCTATTGTACCATCATTAGGAAAATAGTTAAAGACATGCTAGTGATGTAGATTAATTCTTCTGGTACAAATAAAGCTTCTCTAGACCTGATGTCAGTGGAGATATTCCAAACTCACACAATGCTCATAGAACTTGCTGAGAAATACTTTATTATCAAGACTTATAAATTACCTTTCTGAAGCGTGAACACATCACAATACAGCAAGATATAAATCAATTCTGGTTCTATGTAATAACTTCTAAATTCAAAACTAACTTCTGGATTCAGGCTAGAAGAATGAGAGTCAGTCCTATTGCTCAAGACTAGACAATTCTGACCCATCATAGTGATGGTTCAAAGCCACTTACTCTGGCTTTTAAACCCACTTAAGAATACAGATATAGCAGAAACCTGAACCTTTTTATCTTCTCATACTTATCAGGGAGGCTGGGCTGTCCTTTTCTAGCAATAACAACAAATGCAATATCTAATTTCCCATATTACAGGAAAGGTTAAAAATTACACATGTTGACAGAATATAGATGATTGGCTTGTATTTTGAAAAGACAAGTGTGAGGGAAAATGAATATAGTAATGCTTCACTCTAAAGAAAATGTGAGATCAGCACATTGGGTTGTGCAGTTTCATTAAAGCAAATGTTAACTAATTACCATATACAGTCTTCTAAAATCATAGTATCCATGTAACATCCCTGCCAGATTTCTACAGTATTCTTATTACTACTATGCTACAATATCTTTCTTTAAAAAATATCTTGGTGTACTAAGATATTATTCAAAGAAAAATTAATATTATATTAGAATTAAACAATGCTGACTTGTGGGTTTATTTCCCACAGAGAAGGATTGTAAAAATTTAAAGTAAGACCCTTAAATCATCCAACAACCAACTAGAGGAAACACAACATTCCTTAAATCCTATCAAAACTGCCATGCACATTGTGGTATTACCTATTCAGTCACTGCTGTTGCAGTGATCCTGCAAATAAACATGAACATATCTCCAACCCAGCCACTCTCATTGTTTGATTCAGTGAGGGATGCAACAATCAAATTATTTGTAAGATCACAATCCATCACTACACGTGCAAATTTGATGACACAAGTCACTGAACTGGGCTCCTAATAAAATAAAACAAGAAAAAGAGGCTGAACAGAGGTCTATAATAAAGATCTCACAGAGAAAACCCCCCAAACACAGTCATACCCATTAACAAAATTCCTTGCACAAAAGCACTGGGGACATGGTCTTGCTTTCAGTGATCAAATCTCCAAGGACTATATTTGGCCAAAGAATTAGAGCAGTCAAAAAGATTTAAGACCCTCACACAGAAAAGCAGGTAAGTACAAACTGATACATGGATATGATTAATTCTGTTGAAGATATGGGAGTTATATATATGCTAACTCAGAGTTATGCTCAAATGGAAGATAAATTTGAAACTGTTCTCTGAAATTATTGATATTGAAGCTTGATTGTAAGAGCAGCAAAAAGAATTTTGGTTTGTCTTACCTTGCCTGGTGCCTGCCTTATTTCAAACTGGTCTATATTTCAGTTTTCATAATGATAAAAATCCAAGTCCAATGCAAGTCTTTCTACTCAAGAGGGCAAAAACATGACTCTAGACCACAGCTCACCATCTGCACAAAAATTATCTGCACGGAAGAAACACCAAGCCCAAGAGCAATTTAAAAGCAGTCAAAGAAGAAACAGGCTCATGATAAGTAAAAGTAACCAATCCTTTCCCACCCATACACACATATACGAGTATCAAAAACACACGCTATAGCTGTTAACAGGCATCCGCCAACACTCTGTCCTTGTCACTGATGGAAATTGAAATATATCTGTCTTGCCATTCAGCTATTCTCTAAATTTGGAGATGAACAAAGTTGGTTAAATTTGGATCAGGCACTTTCTGACTCACATTATCCTCCAAGCTGGCAATCCTTCACATGTCACATAGAAAGGCCACTGAACACAGTGCACAGTCTCACTCCTGAAGAGGCACTGCCCGCAGTCAAAGCAAGGGATGTACAAACACCCCATTAAAAGGCAGGAAACCCGTGCGAACCACAGATATGAACAGCAAAACAGTGCCTGTGGGTTGAAATAGGCATTCAAAGAGCCAAATCTTTCACTAGTGCAAACAGAACTCCATCATTTGAGCACAACTCTCTAGATTCCTAGCCAGGAAGGGTCTGTCCTTCTCCACAGGAACATCTCCACACACAGGTTACTTTCTTCTCTTTCACACACAAACACTTTTATTTGCTTATTGTGTAGCAATTTAACTTGAACTTCTATAAAATGGCTGTGATGTGAGGAAAAGAGAACAACTAAACCCTAACATCAATACATACTAATAAATATTAATATAACATAAACGCCACTTATATTGCAATGTGAAACAAGTTATTATCCATAGATGAAATAAAATTGCTGCCTTTATTACTGTCAGGAATGACTTCTAAGATATTTCTATTTACTATTCGAGTATTCATCAGCACTCTGTGTTTACAGCATCTGCTCTCTCTCCCATTTCTCTCACCAATCCCTCCACATTTATTCATGTAGCTGAAGATCAGTATTTCCTGATACAGTTTTCCAATAATTTTCAATGTACACAAATGCACGTTGTGAGATTAGCAGCAGACCAGTTGCCAAATCCTGATACAGTTAGAACACCAACAGGAAATCTTACCATGCCTGTATTTGCAATATGAACATTGAAAGAAGATAAATACAGAATTCACAGTCTGGTATCAAACAGATTCCTGCAAATTATTCAACTATCCCACAAACTCTGTAGATAATGAGAAAACCACACCTTTAGACAACAAATGGAGCTAAGACATTTGGCAATATTCCAAACCCTTTCATTTCCTAAAGTGGTGCCTCTTATTAAAGTAACAGCACATGTAGAATAAGTAGACCTGTTTATGCATCCTATAATTTAGAAAAATACCTAGGAGATGATTTTTCCAGCCCCAAAGTTGATCATCTTTCACTATTACAAACTGCACTTCAAATGTGAATCACACAGCCCTCAAATTTTCTATCCATCCACTCACATTCTTGTTCCCTCATTTTAAATAGAACTAACTTGAAAATTCTGACATTTTCAGGAATGCTTGCCCGGTAATTTCTATGAAGCACAGACAGCCTCCAATTACAATGAAATAGCTACAGTGTATTATCATTTTTAGAGTGTTCTTTGCTTTTCTGAAGTGAATCAAAGCTCTCCATGGGAGCTGCTCTGATTAACGTCAAAACAATAATGTGCTAAAAACTCTCAGCATTAGAACAAGGGACTCAGAACTTTGTTTGTGTGGGTAATATATAAGGATGTATGAAAATACCATAGAAGCTTCCATAAGGGGAATGCCTATGTATTCATAGAATCACAGAATTCCAGAAAGGCTTGGGTTGGAAAAGACTTTAAAGCTCATCCTGTCCACCCCGTCATGGGCAGGGACACCTTCCACCATCCCAGGTTGCTCCAAACCCCCTCCAACCTGGCCTGGGACACTTCCAGGGATGGGGCAGCCACAGCTTCCCTGGGCAACACTGGCCAGTGCCTCACCCACCCACCCTTACAGGGAAAAATTTCCTCCCAATATCTTGTCTAAGCCTGCCCTCTGTCAGTTTGAAGCCATTCTCCCTTGTCCTGTCACTCCAGACCCTTGTCCAAACTCTGCCTTCACCTTCCTTGTTGGGTCTTTCAGACAACTAAGTCACCCCAAAGCTTCTCTTCTCCAGGCTGAGCAATCTGAATTCTCCCAGGGTTTCCTCAAAGCAGAGCTGCTCCATCCCTCTGATCATCTTGTGCCTCCTCTGGACTTGCTCCAGCAGCTCCCTGTCCTTCCTGTGCTGGGACCCCAGGCCTGGCTCTGCAGGTGGGGTCTCACCTGAGCAGGGCAGAAGGGCAGAATACCCCCCTCCCCTGCTGCCCACACCTCTAAATTTTTAAATTCCTGAATTGTAAGTCTTTCTTCTATAGGCAGTTAAAATTGCTCCCAAGAAAAGGCATGAAATTGGAGCAATTGCATTTCCTTCCTTTAACCTGGTCTCTTCTGTTTGGTTCTCTATAGACAGAACAATGAAGTACTGGCTGTAAGGACCAGACATACAAATGTGCTGATAGCTCCATCATTCTTCTGCAGGACCAGGAATCACTGACAGAACTAAAGTAGTTTTCAGTTAATCTCCGTGTGCTTGTGTTCCTCAGCAGAGACACTTCCCAGACACTCACAGAAAGAAAATTCATTCCATAAATACTCAAGGAGCAGGTCCATTCCTACCCCCCACTGCACATGGACCTGCAGATGGAATGTTCAGTGACACAAATGCTGCAGACAACAACCATGGTCTGGTCTCCAAAAACTGGGACTCACAACATTCCCTGGTCATTAATTTTCTTCCAGAGGGGTGTTTGTTTGCCAGTTCTCACAGAAACAAATTTGGAAACATTGCTCTTAGATTTTTACAACAAAGTATCAGACAGCCCACTTTTACCTATCCTTTCCTGCTGAATTTTCTGCTGCCTTCACTGGAAATTTTTGGCTGTGTAAGGAATACCCTATAGGGCCTAATGGGGTTTTATTCAGTTCCTGAGAGTCTTTATTCAATCTTTGGGTGTCTGAACCTTAATGTAAACCCAAATGGAAATGCAGGTTGAGCAGAGCAGAAATCTACATGCTTTAGATGCATTGACCATATACATATATCTGGGATATTTAAAAGGAAGCCATTTATCATCAGGAAGCAAAAATGCTTATTGTGAATCTGACATTTAAATATACCATCAACAGCAACCAGCATTGAGAAATGGTTTAATTAACCTGAAAGGGTGTAATTTTATGCTATTTAGCAAGAAATACAAATTTTAAAGTGCTTTTACACTGTATATATCAGAGTAGTAAGGCCAAATCCTGCTCTTAGATAACCATATTTAAATATGGAGTAAATTCATGAACCTCCCTTAATAAACCTGCAACTAAGAGGGTGCAGATATACCAGAATCTGTTACACACACTCTATAAGCCATTTCCTAAAATTTCCATGCTCTTTACAACATTCTAATGGTAGAGTTAAAACTTAAGCCTCAATGGCAAGAATTGATCACTGGACGGTGAGTGGGGTGGTGAATCCTTGGGGTTCCTACTGTCTGAGTGCTTTTCTTTATTATTATTCTTAATTTAATTTGGCCAAGTCACCTCTTCTATTCTATATTTTCACCAATCTCCTGAAGGTACACTCTAATAGGACCATACATTTCAGAATTCCTCTGCTTACACCAAGTTTGGGATATGAAACTGTGGCCATGATGGCATGGTCAGGACTTACCTGCTCAAAATCTCCACACCACTGGCTTTCTGTGGAGTTTTCTCCTCTGCTGTTATTTTGAACAGAACACTGTTACCATGCCAGGTTGCTCTCATAGACCAGCAAAAGCAGAAAGCTCAGAACCCTAACTAGGCCCCAGCAGGAAACCCAGCCTGTTTCACATTTGAGGCAACCATAAAAACCAGAACAATTTAGGGAAAGTCAATAGGAACTGTTATCCACACAGAGCAATGATTGCTCTGTTCCTCCAGGACAGACATCCAGAAACCAACACAGTGACAAATAAAACAAAGCTCAAGTAAGCCCTCAATAAATCTCTTCAATGTCTTGAAATGCATCAGCCATCACTGACCAATGCACATCAGAAGGAAAATACAACTGAACACCCATTGTAACACACAGCAAGAGCAGGAACCATGGCCTCTAGAAACACCACGATTTTTGGCAATCACAGACAACCTGGCACCTCTCTGATGCCAGTGAGATGCTGGTGCTCTGGCAATGGCCAACACGACCAAGGCTGCTATAACCCACAGAAAAATGTCTTTATTTTTCCTCTCCCCTAGATCTGTGTGGAGCCTCTGGACCTTTCTTTTGTCCTTACTTGTCCCCTCTAGTTATCCTTTCCAGCTGCATTTCAGCAAACAGATGAGGAAGAAGTACGAGGCAGATGCACAAAGAGCAACAGCAAAGGCTAAGGGGGTCATGGAATGACCTGAGGACTTGTTGGACAGTTCTCATTGCCAAGGATGCCGTGTGCAGCATGGACATGTCTGAGGCATTCTCAAAATTACCAAAAAAAGGCCTGTGGTGTGGCTGCCAGTACAAGGCAGCCCTTGTGAGCTTCCTATGGAGAAGCACAAAGGGATCAGCATAAGTGGATCCTTTCTTTCTCACTTTTCCCACAGCAAAACATGGAAAAATAATGACTCCATATTGTGAGGATAAATTAACTATTGCCATGTTTTCAAGCACTGTAGTAACATGGATTCTAGGAAAAAAAAGCTATATATAGCCACATAACCAATACAGGTAAATACCTCTATAAATAAAACTTGTAAGTACTGCTGCAACACAAATAATAAATAAAAACCAAAAAAGGCTTAGTCATATGCACAGGCAGATTCCCAGTTATGGAGGAAGTACTTTTACAAAGAGCACAGTGAAGCACATAAAGCAGGATGGTGAAGAGAAAGGTAATAAATCATTCTACAAATACATTATCCTGAAAAATGGCCATTGTAGGCAAAAGTATGCTCCTGAAGTTCCGGGATACATTTTTTTTCTGGGAAATTGAATATACAGATAACTAACAGGTATATATGAGCATCCTCCTACATGTATAAAGCCATATTTCCTGAAAAAATAAATGGATACCTGTGTTGCCTGCTCAGTCTAAACAAGGACACAGGTACTTCTGTGAGTGAGGAGTTAATGAAGCATTTGTGGACAACAAAGTTTACTACCTTGCCAAGAATTTATAGCACTATAAATCCTCAAACTGTATTTTGCTTTGAAAGGACCCCTCTGTATAAAAAAGCCCAGGGATGCAAGAGTACATGTGCATGGGGAAGCTGCCAAATTTTCTCCAGCTGATGCAGGGAGTAGATGTGTGGGAAGGGAAGTGCAGAGAGGGGCAGGAGGTGGGTTTGGTGCTGTTTGTGGGGTTATGATGGACAGGGAGTCAGGGCCTTGCTTAAGGTGTTTTGTAAGGGTTGCACAGAGATCCCAGCGAGCTGCAGACACTCTGTGTGTCCTGGTGCTCCATGGCCCAGGGCTGACACCCCCTCCACACTTTTGTCTTTCACTACAGATCTCGGAGGGCAGCCAAGGGGTCTGAGGGCAGTGTTCCCCCTCTCTGCTTATGCTCCCAGTACTGCCTGATCCAGCTGTTTTCCCAAGAGCCAAAAGGCTTTGTGATTTCCCCAAACTAGACCCTGGGATGACTGCTGGCCCACAGTTTTGCTAGTTAGAAGAGAATGAGGAGGCAACAGAGGGACATTTTCTTTACAGGGTACATTCTTCCAGCACAGCAGATGGGACTTTGTCCTTCAGCAAAGTAACCTCAGATCTTACTTTCAGTCAGAAAATGGTGGTGAGGATAGGAAAGGGTAATAGCACACAAATACCATTACAATAAAAATGAAATTTGAGATACTTACATAGAAATCTATACCAAAGTATGTTGTGGATACAGTATCCCCAGGGCATTCTCTCTACACAACACCACTAGTAATCCTCTGAAGGCAAGGTACTCCTACCATGTATACATCATATGCCAGCAAAATTCAGCTTATGCCAGTAAAATTCTGCTTTAGCCAACATAACTTGCTCCAGATCATCCAAATGAAGCTCTAAGCTTCATTTCTCAAAGTGGGAGCAAGAGCTCCACTCATGATTTCCCTGTCTGTACCCCTGCATCAGTGTAGCTCCATCAGTCATGTCTTACACATGGGATTGGCACTGAAAGGCTGCCAGGGAGCAGAGTAGACCCAGCACGGATTCCTGCAGCTCACCATTTCCAGTGCTTACACATTTCAATCCTTTTTAATCTCACAATATAACCTGCTTCTAATAAACCATGTGATATGTACCTAAACTATCCCTTAGCATCTGTTACACACTTATTTACTTTGATACTTTTTCCAATGCAGACATGGCTTCCATTAAGTCAACAACATTTCAAAATCACTTTAAAAATCTGCTGGGTAAACAACAGCCTGAAATGAAAGTGCTGACTTGCAGCTGCCCAAATGAAATCTTTGTAACAAACTTATATTTAATCCTATCTGTGTTTGATAGTTCTGTATTTAGATAGTGTTTGATGCCCTATTTTTTTCTGCTGAGTTTCATTTAGTGTTTCATTCTTCTTGCTAGTTATCACATGAGATGATGACGATATACACATCCTGATACCCTAAATACTTTCAAGCAGAAATCACTGCTCAGACACTTGTAACACTACATTTCATGCCCTCACCCTTTCTCTCACTTTGCAGATGCAGAAGGAGAGGTTACACTACACCAGTAATCTCATTTACAACTGTCAGCTTGCCATCTTAGCCCCGTTTGCAGAGATCTGTTATCCTCCATCTTACAAACTACATACATTTCTGTAGAAAAAAAACCCAAAAACATACAACTTTACTGAGCAGTAACAAGCCTCAAAAAAAAAAAATAAAACAGTAAACTCTTATTAATAAATGTCAGCAATGAAATTTCCCTCCAACACTACAATGCTTGTAGCTAAGGTGTTAATATTATTGATTTATGATTAACAGTCCAGGAACAATCAAGAAAACTGAGTATGAAGCAAGAATAGATTTTTTTAAATTTTCCAGAAAAAAATATCTTGCAAAACAAGTTTAATTTTGGTAGAGGGGTGATAATTCATATGCAATCTAGCACTAAGCTTGATGACAGTTTAGGACCAATGGTCAACTTGCATTTTTTTATTTTTGTAATTCAATATTTCTTATTGTTTCTATCCATGCTTGACTGTTCTCAAAAAGATAAAACTACTACAAGTCCTCTGGTTTAGAAACTTGCCATTCCTCAGCTTCTTCCTTCATAAATTACAAACATAGTCAGAGATACGAAATCACAACACTACAGTTGTTGAAAACTTGCAATATGAAGACATCTCTAAATAAAAACACTAGACCTTTTCCTCTGGCAAAACCAAAGCAAACCCCAAATGCTGGTCAACATTCCCATGCTATTCCAACAACAGCAAGCCTCTGCTTGAAATGAAGCTGCTCCTTGCAAGGAAAAATTGCAATCCCAGGACAAATACTGCTTCAGGTTTGAGAGCATATAAAATAGAAACCCTCAGGAGCATCATTGCTTGGGTCCAGCAGGCTGCAATACACCACTGAGCCCAGCATGCTTGGGCATGTGGAAGGTGGGACTGGGACACATTTGCCTTTTTGAAAGGATAAATGGCAAGGAAAACATTCAACATTACAGCAGGTTAGAAAGTCTTCCTCCAACAGCACTTGAAGAAGTGGAAAGTTTGCAGGCAAATGTTCTAACTCACATTGCTCTCCAGCACCTGGGACTGTTGCTTCACTATTTGGTCTAAACATTAAATCATATTTCAAGCTTCTTCCCTCAATAATGTATTCTTTTCTTCCAGTGGCTCCTGCCAGTGACAGTAAAAGATCCCTCACAAAATGATAGACCGTTGTAATATTGAAACTTTTATCTTTCATAATATTATCATTTATATAGTTATTTCCCAGGATTCTAAGAAATATCTACTAGGATACCATCAAGTCTATTTTCAATAAAGCATAAACAATACCTTCTAAAAAGGAAATTACCCAGCATGAAATACAAAATGGATATTCAAAATCCAATTCCTCAGACAGATACTTGAGTGTAACAGCTAAACAGAACACTGTTTCTCCAGAAACACTGACAGGACAATTTGGTTTCCAAAGTGGTTGGATGTGCTTCCCATATGTTAGTGGATGCAGTAGGTGACAGGCATGCCCCACATGGTTTTTAGGAAGGGGCTTCCTGGGTATTAAAAAGCCTCATGCATTCCAACATAACCTTGACTTACAAAAATCTTCAGGCATAGTTTGCCTGTTGCCTTTGTCCATACCAGGTTCTCCTTTCCTGATTATTAGAGATTCATGTCCTGAGCCTGTGGAGGGGAATCAGAATACAAAAAAAACCCCAAAAAAACAACAAAACAAAACAAAAAAACCCAAAAAAAAAACCCCACACAACAAAACTCCGTAGACTAACACAGCCCCTACATGCAGAAAGCAGAAAAGAAATCCACATTTCCCAAGTGAGCAATTATACATTACACCCTCTTCTACAAAGTTTTGGAAAGGCTTTGTCACTTTCTTCACGTTTCACCTTCACCAGCATCACCTCCCTCTCGTGACACACAGCATGACTGGAGTCAAATCTTCTCTGTTAATGGACTGCAGAAAACATGGTGTGCAGTAAATGAACAGCACCCCTTCCCCTTCTGACCTGCTTCCACAAAGTCCATTAATTTAATATTCAGTCACCATGAACACAAACATTAAACGTGTGAGTGCATCCGGACCAGGAGGAACCAGCCTGCCCGCGCCGCTGTTCCTCAGCGAGGGCAGGTTCCAGCACCGTCCTGCGGGGACCCGAAACGCCAGCGCAGCCAGGAGCTCCTCCAGCCCGAAGCACCGCTCTGCGTAAACTCTGTGAGGTTTAAGAACCGCTTCCGAACCAGAGACGTGGCCACGGAAGGTGCGGAAACTGAGATGAGGTTCCCACATGCCCGGCGCTCAGCAGCGCAGCAGGAGCCCTCCCCTGGCAGGGCGGCGGGGCGAGCACCGCGCCCCGATGGCTCCGGGACAGAGGGACAGATGTGTCCTTGCTCCTGCACCCCGAGAGCACTGGAATGGAGGGACAGATCTCCTCCGGCCCGGAGCCCCCTCAC